>CM051390.1:12654601-12754601 GCA_028015245.1 Cardamine occulta
TATATTAATTAGAGATAAAGTAAAAATAATAATAATATTTAATTATAAAGTAAAAATATTTTAGGTTTTATCAAAAATTTCTTAATGTGTACATAACCTTAAAAATTTATTTTTGTGGAATGGAGGAAGTATTATATTAGCATCAAAATTTTTATGCCAAACCTCGATTTATATTTTTAAAAACGTACTCATACGAACGAGCTTTAACAATTTCTTTATCTTACACAAAAAAGAAAATTTTAAAGAACGGTCGATAGTGGTTTATTTAGAAAGCCATTTAACGAGTGGTTACTTATTATTTTGGGGTAATCAATAAGCCCCTGGCTGTTAGCTTTCTAGTTAACTTATTAAAGTAATATAGATATCATTATATATACACCTTTTCATTCTATTTAAATCACCTTTTAAAGTATATGATTCTCTAACACTTGATCGTAAGAGAGTCGAGCCAAAATGATTCCCTAAATACCTTTTAATTCTACTTACATTAGCCTATCAATATATATAGCCGTAGACTTATGTTAAGTAATTTTAAGGAACTTTGATTAAACCAAAAAGAAAAAACTAAGCGACTGAAAACGAATTTAAGCATTTAAGTGTTAGATTTGTTTATAAGTCTTGCAACAAAAAAATAAAATAATATATATATATATATAATAATTGTATGTATCAAATTAATTGCTGAATAAGGAATATGATTTATGTTGTAACAACAAAGAAGTTTATAACATCAAAACTTATCTGCTAAGAAAAAGTCACATCGAAGTTGCATTAGGCAGTCCAACAACAGGTACAAACCTTATAAAAATCCTAACCGTGATTGCTCCTTTTGTTCATCATACCAGTCAACATGAACATTTCCCATTGAGTCTATGCCACGTGTACCATATTTTATGTTGCCTATGAACACCATTGTACTCCATGATTTGGCAGCCAAAATTAGGTCCGTAACTAATTTATTAATACTCTTATACTCATGTTTGTGTTTATCTCTTTACACTTGTCACCAAATATCCCTAAGTTTGTTTTCATACAGAAACAATATCATTGTTATAAAGTATAACCACTAAAAATTTAAAATTTTATAAAAATAACAATAGAGTTGTATTGCGTTTTATCTTAACGTGACTGTAGTGTGGGTATAGGTAGGATTCAACATCATACTTCTCGATCTTACACTTGGCTACTTTTCGTGTTATCTAAATTTATCTATATTTACATAAATTATATATATCGTATCAAAGCAAATTGTTCACGCTAACCTTTTCTTTTCTATATAATAAATATTTCTTATTAATCTATGAATCCATCTTCCACAAAACTTTATCGACTAGTTTGTGACAGATGAAAACATAAAGTTATATTTTCATATTTTCATAAAATTACTCATATGGGAATGTTATATCTGTTTGAGCTGACTGAAGTTGATTAATCACTATTTAATTGTTCCAATTATAGAAAAAATAAAAACTAACAGAAATTACAGATATATATATATATATATCCAATACAATACTTGTAATTTTGCATATAGTTTTAAAAGGCATTCTTAAAATTTTATTTGTCAGATTTGTTTTCCGGATTTTAAGAAAATATACATTTAAAAGACCATAAACTTATGTTTTATATCGGTATTTAAGAGTTCAGGGAAGTTTTCAAAATGAACACTTCTTAGTTCTTAAAACACACTCCTTAATTAGTGGTAGTTTTCAAAATTAATAAAGAGGCACATTAGAAAACATTTATTGTTTAAATATTTCAACATTCATGTAAAGTTTTTGGTTCTAGAAAACTCGAATCCTAATTTGAATGTCTTTCGATATAAATATTCTACATTGAAAATCTGATTTTTTTGGAAGTCGACATTTTAATTTTTTGATAAAACTAGATTAGTACACAGGGAAATTATCGAGAATGAGAATGAGAACAAGGTCAACCATCAGTCAAAATAGTTGAACTTAGAATGAGAATGGAATGTCTTGCTTAAAGTAAAAAGAATTATTCTCATGAAAGTGCATGTTACATGATTGATGTGAATTCTATGCATAAGAATGGAAGTTATATGAAAGTAGAATTGTGTTATAATTTATCGATGGGCATATATATAGGATTTCTTCGCTGAGTAATTTGTTACTCAGATTTTTTCTTTTCTTTTCTTTAGGTTTGGATAAGAATCTTTAGTACCTTAGCAAATCTCCGGTCACACTTTTAGTGTTATTTCGGGATACAGATGTTACATAATCCGTCCTTGACGAGTTTCCAAATCTTTTTTCTTTGATAGAACATTCATTGCCATCACAAATAGATATGAAAAAAAACAGAATCACCTTGCCTTAAGCTTTTACATCGATCTGAAATAACCTTTAAATCACCATTTATAAATATCGAGAGTGAAGGAGAAGTGATGCATTCCTTTATCCAGTTGATAAATACCATTGGGATCATAGGAAGACAACAAATTTAAGATGAAGCCCCATTAATGAAGATTGTCAAAAGCTTTAGTAAGATCCAGCCTAAGACACCCTCTAGTAGGAGGTCCATATTTTTGGAAATGTAAGATTAATTCTGAAGTGAAAAGACTAAAATTGAGATTGGATATAAACACATCTCAAACAAAAATATTAATTCTAGAAGCACCAAATACAAAAAAAAAACATCGAGGTTATAATGACATTTGAAAAAAATATATAGTTTGATCAATTAATTAAGACAGAGAAATATGTGTAGTGATAATATTATTGTTAATATTATATGAATGAATAAGAAAATAAAAAAAGGAAATTTCAAAAAAAAAAAACAAAGATGCTTAACTATTGTTGGCATATTTATTCTTAGATAAATCTGTGATTTCTAATTTGGTTATATGCATAGGTTCCATGCATAGTTTCCAATCATTTTCATTTACTAATGTTTCATATTTGCATTCGAATTTGTCAATAATCCTAAAGGTTGGTGTTGTGTTGTCTGTTTTTTCTTATGAATTTGAAATCGTGCAATGTTACAAAGGGGTTATCACATCAGTTAATAACACCACGTTTACAAAGTTTTAAACATTGCATCCCCATCATCATAGCAAACAGTGAAATAAAATAACCAAAGTCTC
Organism: Cardamine occulta; assembly: GCA_028015245.1. NCBI lineage: Eukaryota > Viridiplantae > Streptophyta > Magnoliopsida > Brassicales > Brassicaceae > Cardamine > Cardamine occulta. Next base: position 12,657,705 of record CM051390.1, read on the forward strand.
TTGCATTTTTTTCAATATTTTGAAATGAGAAGATAAAATTTCAGTGACATTTCAAGTTTGACCCCTTTCTTATTTTTATTATTATTTGACCTTTTACTCAAAATAGAATAATATTGGATCAGACTGGATTTATATTATGTTAGTGTCATCTGAATCATTTCAAGATACTTAATTGTCATATTCTTTAGTTTGTAGGCAACTAAAAAAAAGGAGATGTGTCAATAATTTATCAAATCCATTGCATAAGATGGTGGCATTTAAATCATTAAAATAAAAATATGATTGCCATGTTAAAGATGGTTATTTGCTATACTATATTAGTTTTTCGCGCGTTGTTCGGGATTCCAATATTCAAATATTTAAATGTTTAAAATTTTTATTAATTTTTTTATAAATAAATATAAACATTAAATAAAAATATAATGATAAAATTAACTCATTATTTCTCATAAAACTTAGTATACTTTAAGGTTAAAATCATTTGTTTCAAAAACTATATTCAAACATGTATTTTTTTTGGATCACAGTATAAACAAAAACCGTATTTATACTCATGATTCGCTACAATGATTATGTATCATCCCTAATTGAGTGGTTATTGTGCAACATTTGAGTTTGTATTTACCGATTTTATATTTTTTATTTTAATGTAAAATTTTGCTTAAAATAAGAAGATTATAACACCTTCAAAATTTTAAAAGAAAATTAGAAGGTTCAAAGTCTAACTATAACTTTTAGATTGTCACTGATGTTCTATTTTTGCGTGTATTACATCTAAAACTAAGATATATATATAAAATCACATAACTCATATATTCTAGGAAATATTGGTGTAGAATTTTGTAACATAATTCAGAGAAAGTTAACTATATTTCCTCTCTATTTTCTTCACACTCAATTTCTTGAATTATTTCAACACTTTGATTATTTATCTCTTATTTTAAATCTTTTTATTAATTCATCTGAGTGTTAAATGTATTGTTTAAATAATTAATTTTATCAAATTAGCGTTATAATTTTGAACTCATTTTCATCTCTCATATCAATTTGTTCAACTTAGAAAAACTATTAAATATTTTCTTTTCTTTTTTTATTTGAAAAACTAAATCTTTTCTGTTGAGAGAGTCTTTTCGACTTCTTATTAAAACGATGTATATATATACCCAAAAAACTGAGTTAAAAATTGAAACCCAAATCGTTGAAGTTCATCAAGATAGTTAATCACCAGACTAAGGGATTGTTAGACACACTTAACAAGAAAAACTAATTTGTGGAAATGTTAAGATAATTTTTAAAAATGTAAAAAAAAAATAGAGAGGTTGTAATTAACTTCTAGAGACAAACCAAGTCTGGAGGCATGGTTCGTATTTCTTGTCGCTAATAGTCCGAATCATTGATAGTTGATTGCAAATTTGTTTTTCTATGCAGTTGGTGAGGTACGTGGCTGAACTTGGTGTCTCACCGTGTCTTCTTCCGTTACTTTCTCTCCATATGGAATGCACCACTATTTGAAAACTGTAGCAAATTAAGAAAGTTTGAGTATTATCTTTCAAAAATCTCTCAAAAACATTTGCATTTGATGTAACAAATGTTTATTTTTTAATATAATTTAAAATTATTTTCAAAAAAAAATTATTACGACAATTATGAAATATAAAAAGTAGCAACTATACTTTAATTTGTGGAAAGGTAACTGAAACTGATCACAGGAGTTCCAGTGTTGTCTCGTGATCGCGGTCTCTAAATATATATATATATATATATATATAAAGTAAAATGTTACTTTCTTCTTATGAAGCCATATCATCTTTTTCATACTCTAAAATTTTGACACATCAGCATCACTCACTTCATTAATTATTCTTCTCAATCTCTAATATTGTAACACATCAATTTTTTTTTTGTATTTTTACACTTTAATTCTCATAGTAACTACCATTCTTTAATCTAATAGTTTTGAAAGAATTTAAAAAATCAATTCTTTAGAAAAATGATCTAAAACATTGTCATTTATGAATTCTACTCTTATTAGATTTATTTATATAGTATAGAAAATTATTTAAAATAAATCAAAATATTAATAATTGTTATTACAAGTTATGAACTTTAAGTAAAGAGTTTCATGTTTATAAATAATAGATTAGTTTTTGAATATATTAATTCAAAAATATTATTATCTATAATTTTAAATAATTAATAAGGATTAGTTCAAAGAATTGTACATAAATTTTAAATTACATTGCTTAATTTGATATTTTTAATTTTATGGTAAGAAAATAATATTGAATTTAAATAGATTATATGAAAAACATGCATTTTGATTATCAGAAAGTGGTGTTCGAGTGAACGAGGATTCTTTCAATAGTGAATTATTCACGAGAATTCTATAAGCTTGAATGATAACTCCAAAATTTTAAAGGGCATATGAGAATGCATATTGCATATTATGAGAGATATGTTGTGCTATCCCAAAACGTTAACACGTTCAAGCCAATATTTGAAAGCAAAAATGAGTTAAGTCATATAAAATTTTATAGCACTCAAGTCATTGACGATACATTGAGAATGAACAGAGAAAAGAGAAACGTGATGAAGATACTAAATCATATGCTTAAAACGAGTGAAGATATTGTCTATTGGTTAATATTCTGCATCATTGAGGGAAATATAGATAGTATGAGTGGATATTAGAAACACATAAGACATTTATGGAAGAAGATCAATGTTGTAGGTGATCTATGTAATATGGTCCATGGTTCAATTTTATCGTGTTGATGAGGAAAAAATAGAGAACGAGAGAGAAAGAGAATGTGTGTATTTTGAAAACAATGAGATATTTATGAATATAGATCAATATCTGTAATAACCAACTCAATGTTTTGAAAAAGAGAAGTGTAAGCATTGATTGTTCTCTAACATAAGTTTTCAATATTTTTGAGAGTTTCTTCGCTTTAAGTGTGCGATTTTAAAGACCTATATAAGGATATATATTTTGGAAACTGGATTTATGGATGGTTGAATTGGCTGAGTCGTGTATATTATGAGCATCGGATATAGTCAGTTGTATGGTGCTTTTGGATGAAATGAATTAAAAGCTAATATTTTTAGCGAGGCCAGTAGCATCTATGATACATCTCATCTATCGGGAGACTGCATGTCTACTGCAATCTAATGGTTGAACGTGTTGCTTTAATTATATAATGATCAGTATATGTAACTATCGGATCAAAATTACATATGTAACTATCTAAAATATTTATATGAGTATAGATATACAAAAATCGGATAACTAAAAAAGTTATGAACTCAAAATAGATTTTAAGATTTTAATTTTGATAAATATAAGTTAATATTATATATATTCTGTCAAGAAATTTTATTTTTTAAAGTACATATAGAACATTAAAGATGAGATATATACTAATACTTTTTATAGGTGTAGTTTTTTAAATAAGTATAATAATAAATAATAATATAAAATACTGCGCGAAGCACGGCTCACCAACTAGATGAATACCACTTCGTCTATTAAAACTATTGACAATTGACCAAACAATTTTTTTTAAATAAAGATAATATTAAAATAAAAACCCCTTAATAATAATTATGCACCTGAAGATGAAGATCATATATATACAACATAATATAAAGCATACTCTATACTATAAATGGTTCTAACCAAAAATTTATAAAATACTATTAAATAAAATATTTAGAGAAAAGGGACTGCAACAAAAAAAACCTATTCTCTCAAATTAATTATCGAAATTTTTTTTAGTAAAAACAAAACTACAAATACGCAGAAAATATTAATGCATCTTCTAAGGAGACATACCCTAGAACCCACATGTTTAAATTAAAATTGCCATAATCCCACATACATATATATATATATATATAATCCTACCAGGCCCAATTTTTTAAAACATAAGCTCAAATGAACCATTAATCACAAACCAAAACAACCATAAAACAAATAATTTGGAGAACGTGGTGAAAAGAATCACCGATGATTTATCTTTCAAATACAGAAGACAAAAAAAAACTTTTCAATGGCCGATTAGAACAAATAATTCAACAGAGTTGAATTCCACTTTACGAGAATTGAATTTCTTGCCTACGGTTATATTCTATTTTTCAACCTGCACACCCACTGCAACAACTGCTACTACTATCAAACAAATGGTCAAATTTATTTTCATCATTTATGTAAACTAAATGTGTTCTTTATCTACCTAATTATCAATTTACATTACATTTCAATAAGAACTATAAGCACATATGTACTGCTAAAATTAAGATTAAGGTTAAATCAATATCATATTTTACCTTATACCACTAATCAAAATCCTGTCCGAAAGATGGATCACCCCTTAGTCTGATTAAAAAAAAACGTCAATCAATGTCAGAGTTTCTTGGATGTGTGTGATTGTGAATGTGAAATAGAATCAGTGTAAAATTGTGGATGATGAGTCATTGATTGCTTTTACTGTCGTTTACCATTCTAAGACAGTCTCTTGGTAAGTGCAGATTAAAACATCACATGACTCTATCTACTCATGTACACGCAGGCCGATTGTGTTGTGCCGTGTGTGTCCATGCCACTTGTCACCATGTACCAACGGTCAAGTTTCTCTAATTTTTGTTTGTATTACTCTAATTTACTTTCTACTCTTCTTATTTGCTCCTTGAGCTTTTGTGTCATGAATAAAATTTTCACGCAATTTTGGTGGGAAAAGATATTTTTTTTGTGTTAGGGTAAGATTGATCCCAACAAACAATAATAAGTTAAATTAAAGATGGTGAATGCTAAATATAGTTCGATGTAATTTAACCAGCCAAACTTTTGGAAAGTTATTTTTTGCACTTTGTTTGACATCAAAAACTCCTTATAATCATATGCTTATATCAACGAATATGCTACTAATTACGAACATAATTAAATATAACAAATTATTCAATAAATTACTTCGGATAAGTTATTTAATGTAAAAGAAAATCAGACATGTCAAAGCATATGCATTAAGTAAAAAATTAAAATTAACGGTAGGTATGCAAACCGCTCTGCCCTTCTTTAGAGCATGCTTTATGGCCGATTTAACTCCCCAAGCCTCTGTTACCAAAGCCGAAGGTAAACTTAAAAAATACCATTCATTGTAAATTATTAAACCACTATACCAAAAAAAAACAAAACTTAAAAAATATCTGTGTAGCTTTTTGTTTATGTTATTTATCCTCATTGAAATAATTTATGCCAAACATATGCCAAATAAATTATGTTATTTATCCTCATTGAAATAATTTAGAGCAAATCCTACCGAATTAGATATTAAATTAATCTAAAATTTTTTTTTAATTAAATGAAAATCAAAACATGTATCGACATCATCTATCAATACAAAAAAAAAACATATACGAAGATTAATCGTTTTTGGCGGTCTTTTATAACTCATGATATCATAGAGTTACATCGTTTTTTACCATATCATATTACTAATTAAAAAAATAAATTTCATTATATTAATATATATTATTTTTAGTATATATTATATGATTAATTATCCAATATTTGTCTTAAACCTGTCCATTTTGGGACGAAAACCTGTCATGTCCAGTACTCGTCAGAAATTTCACATCCTATAACCAATCCACGTTATATAATTATCCATTTTGAATTGATAATTTTAATCTATTTGTATTAAAAATTAATTATTATAAATAGATAGTTCTGTTATTAAATAAATATATATATATATATAGTCAATATTATAAAATTAGTTATATGTCTATTTTGGGACAAAAATTCATTATATCCCGTATTAGTCGGAAGCTTTACGTCCTGTAACCGATCTATTTAATATAATTACATATTTTAGATTGATTATATTAGTCTAATGGGTAAGCAATTGAGTAAGAGGTTACAACAACATAACTTTATAGTGATTTTACAAATCCATTGATCATTATGATGTTTTACATTATTTTTAATTTTATTTATATTCTTTGTAATAAAAAATTAGTATAGCATACAGTAAATAAACAAAAAAATTAGTATATCGTATAGGTTATAACAACATATCTGTATAGTGATTTTGGTTTTTGTCTATACATGGAGTATATGTTATTTTTAGTTTTTTATTTTGCAGTCGAGTAAATTATATATATATATATACATATATATATTTTTCTGATAATCTTAAAGTTCGGGCCAAAATCCTATCTATGTGAGTCCGGAATCAACTTTTAACCCATTTCCTTTGAAAATATCTCTTCTCCCAAGGAGAATTGAACTGAGGGCACAATGGATTTACTCCATATGCCAAACCAGTAGTGCACCACATACTTGGTGAGTAAATTACATGTTCTAGTGTTTTTTGTTTTAAAAGCAATCAAAATTTTGAAGGAAAAACTCATAAATCATTTTTGTTATTACAAACTAGCAAATAAATTCATATAACTACTATTTTCAAGGAAAATAAATATCATGTAGTATTGTAATCTATCAAAAGAGAAATAGAAATCGTTCGACTGAAATGTAAAAGTGTGTGAAAATGACTTAAAAATTAAAATAAAACAAAAGTGAGATCTCCTAGAACCATTTGCATCTTCCCTAAGTATTCTGTCTTTTGGTTGGCTCTCAATAAAAGAAACTGAATAATTAGCTTAAATGGGCAAATAATCAAAATCTCCATTTAAAAGCTAGTTAATTACTCCCTCCGTTTTATATTAGTTGTCGTTTTATGTTTTCAATGCATATATTTTATAAGATTTCCAACTTTGTCCCTTTTGTTTTAATTCCTGACCAATTAAATAAAATCAAATAAACATTAATTAGACGTAAAACATAAAAATCAAATATTTTTTTAATATGTGTGAAACAATTTTAAACGACAACTAATTTGAAATGGAGGGAATATTGATTTTATTGACTTTTTTTAATAGTCTTGTCGTACTTGTAATGTCAAAAAAGAATGTTTCACCTCCAACCAAGGGAATACCTTATTCGACCGTCAAAATTCCTTCCTATACATCCAACCAAGCAAATGCCTTTTAACCGAATCTGTGACAAAAGAAAAGAAAAAAATTGTTTCTAATTATTTTTCGTTATGCCTTTTTAACAGAATCAATGATGTTAATGTACAACTGTATGTGTATGTCTTAAATTTGTATATCGCTTATACGTATAACAGTAACAACTAGTATTAACAGAAATATTAACATCGTTTCTTCATAAACTTTTCATTGTTTTAAAAAAAAAAAAATTAGAAATATATGTCTACAAACTCATATAGTATATACATATATAGTATCAATTCGTCTTCCATGCTTTCTCAATTTTACTCTCTTTTTTTTTTGTGAGAAACGATTAATGATACTCTCTTCCAATATGTAAGATGTTTTACGAATGATTTTTGTTTCATTTTATTTTATTTTTTATATTTATGTATAAAAATTTAAAAGTATTTGATTTTTGTGAATATTTTTACTATGTAGTTTATCTTATCATTGGTCAAATCATATTTAATATATATATATATAGATATATTTTAGCACAAAAATTTTAATAGGTAGGAATTAAAATTTTTAAAGAAATTACATCATTTGCATCTTTTTGTGTGTTTCTTAAACTTTACGGTTTTAGCTAAACTATCTAATAAACTTAAATGGAGAGAATCGGGAGATTACTAGTTATTTTACTTGGTTTTATATGTACACAAGTTTATTGGTAAAAAAAGAAACACACACAAAAAGACGCAAATGATGATGAAAATAAAGAAACTAAAGAAGAATTTAATGTTGGCACTTGTTTAGTGTATCATAACAAAACCCCCTTAATTCATTGTCCGTTGAAAGTGCTATACCTTCTGGTTGAATCTCTAAGCTTTACTCAAGTCTTTGTCTTTTCAATTTCTCAGATCGTTTTGATGGTTGAGCTTAAGTTTTTGACTCACTTCACTTTAAAGGCTCACAAGTACATTTCAAGAATATTCCAAAGTTTCACATCAAATATTAATTTGTCAAGTACTAGGAGGAGAAGAAGTCTGACCTCTATGCGTTTTATATTTTCAACTATCAGAGAGAGCTTTTGAGTCCACTAATAATTCTCTGGTTCACAATATTCTGAAAGTATCGTGAGATCAAAATTTACTTAATGTTAGCTGTCATGAACTTCATTTTAAATAATGTTTTAACAAATTATATAATGTGTTTTTCCAAATTAAATTAAATACCTTTATGTTTCTAAGTATATTTTACATAGGATGGTTCCTGAACAGAAGTTGATTGATCCAACTTGGTATTATCATCTTTAACTTTTTTTTTTCGTCATTTAGATTTTACCTAACTATATCCACGTATTCATGTATAAATAGAACAATATATGAGTATGCAAACTGAATACATGAAGATTTGGTAAGCTTGTTCATATCCATCAAAGCTAATAATCAGTCAGCATAGTATATGAAACAATAAAAGACAAACCACATAATCGTCACAATCATTACAAATATGAAAGAGATCCGGATATAGAAAAGAACAAAGACAATAACACAATACAGTCGAGTTAAAGAAGCTATTACAGTGCTTAATCTAAGACAAAATCACCAAGGAAACAATCTTGAAACACAATTCAATGAATTTAAGTTCAAACATCATTCAATAAAGAAGAGAAGTAGAAGAAGAGAATTGAAAAACAGATCTTAAATTTCAAAGCATTTGGGTCTGCACTCTGTCCGTGAGATCTAGCCCCTTTCGACCGGAAACAAAATATGTCATAATCTCATGAGACCACTTTGTTTTTGGACATGATCATGACCCGTTCGTAGTAATTTGGATAGGCTAGCCCATAGACCGGCCGACCAATTGACAGCTGTACTCATTATAAGCAGCATGACATTTGTTGATATGTTAACTGACTTGTTCAAGTTTTTCAATAAGGGTAACAATTGGTGAATCAAGATTTTTTAACAAAATTGAGCAATATAAAGACTCACTAATCTCCCCCCCCCCCACTGTTTCACTTTTAATATATATAAGATAAGATAATTTTCTAATAAATAAAAATGTTTAATTAAAAAATTATTGTATAAACTAAAAATTGCACTCGCGATGCACATATTCTTCTCTAGCCTCCTATTACAACTCTCTTTACATTTGGGGTAATCATCTTTTGAGCATCGTCATCACTTTTGCTCGATACTTAATGGTTTTCTATTTGATATAGAGTTCTCCGCCATACTAATAATCTAACCGATCTATTTGTATTATATTTTCCATCGACACCTTGATGAAAAGGTTTTAATAGTACAAAGGGAGGCTCTGTTGCAGCAAAATGATCCAACATATATCGCCACACAATCTCTCTCTCTCTCTTGCAAGAGACATATTCCGTGACAAATGTGTTGTGGAGGGCTATCTTGACTTCAATCATGATGTGCAACCTTCTTTTAGTGAACCTATCCATGATATTCATAGTAAATAACAACTCAGTCGTAGAGTAGCTACGTTGTAACTTTTGAATTAAGAAATTTTGTTAGGAGGTTGCAATATAATATAAGCTCATTTGTTGGTCAAAAAATATATTTAACAAATTAAACCCCGCAATTTAACCTTCCAATATTGAACGTCTAAATAAAATTAAAAATTTATCAATTGTTATTTTATTTAATAAAAATACTAATTTTCTTGCTAATTTATCTACTAAAATCTGTAAGGATACACCGGAATTTATTTATTTTTTTGTCGTCACATTATAAAATGTTTCTAAACTACCGCTATGGTACTACGATTACAAATTAGGAAGAAAAAAAATCATATCTAAACTGCATATATTTCCATACATACGAGATCTATACAACTTTATAGTAAAATCAGTGAAAAAAAATTAAGTTATAATGATGTTTATTTTTGTAGAAAAACATGGTGATTATATTCATAGGGAATAAATCAAATTCTCAATCAAGAATGACAATTTCCAAAATCTGGATTGTTAAGTTCTTATAGTGCGCTTAGTCTGACATTCAAGGTTCTATGGTGTAGTGGTTAGCACTCTGGACTTTGAATCCAGCGACCTGGGTTCGGCTCCCGGTAGGACCTTAATTTTGCATCCTGAATTTCTTAACATCATTACTATTGTTCCGGCCCATCTTGTCGTGATAGATATGGGCCATCTTCCCATCCAATTAATTATTTTCTTTAACATTTTTGGCAAAGTAACAATCAAATTGAAATGTAAGAAATTTAGCAACTGAACTTAAATGAGAGTAAAAACTTCCTCTTTTTAGCATCTCAAAATGATCATTGCAGCTGAATATTTTACCTTAACATGTAAACAATGACCTTTTTTCCGTCTAATTGAAGATGTAACTCCCTACTCAATTAAGAAGAATACTAGGGGTAAACATCTTGTTCACTTCTTTTTACTGTATCCAATCAAAATATATCATGTAATATTATTTAAATAAAACAATTAGATTAAATCATTAATCACACTTTGTAAATCTAATCAATAAAAATATACTAACTAAAATTATATTTAAACAGAAATAATAAATTATAATTATAATTAAACAAATAAAATAAATTTAGAAAAATAAAATAAATTTAGAAAATTAAATCTACTAGTATCTCGAGATCAGGACCTAACCTAAACCTGTTTATGTTATGTTTCGGCCACTTATTTTGATGTTTCATTTGGGTTCGCTGAGTTGTATCATTAGGGTATATTTTTATGAAAAATAAATTACGAAAATAAATATGAAAGATATATAAAAATATATCATAAAGGATACAACTCTATGAACCCAAGGAAAACAATGAAACAAGTGGCCAAAACATAACATAAAATAGTTTAAGTTATTTCGTGATCTCGAGATATTAGTAAATTTAATTTTCTTAATTTATTTAATTTTTCTAAATTTATTTTATTTGTTTAATTGTAATTTTAATTTATTATATCTGTTTAAATATAATCTTAGTTGATATATTTTTATTGATTAGATTTAGAAAGAATGATTAATGATTTAATCTAATTATTTTATTATGAAAGAATGATTAATAATTTATTGATTATATTTAGAAAGAGTGATTAATGATAATATTACATTGCATATTTTGATTGGGTACAGAAAAAGGAGGTGAACAAATAAATTCATTCCTAGGGCTGAACCCAAGTATTGTTCCTCAATTAATCACTTATATATTAGACTTACTTGGTTCGAGTCTTTGATTATCTTAATTCACTACGAATATAGTGATAAACTCCACAAATCCAAGCCTTTTACGTCCTTGATCTCTCTATGTCTATAAGGCCTTTAACTTGTGAATTAATTAGCCAACTATTATGTCTCATTCTAGTTTCTCCAATGATGTACCATTTCACCACAATCACAATATTATCACTTACCAAGCAGCAACCATACTTATCTCTTAATATATTACTATTCTGGCCCAGTTAGTTTCTCAGAGGCCCAATTACATAGGTTAGAACCTAATTTTGCTCAGGCCAATACATAACAATAATTTATCAAACGATGCGAATTAATGGGAGATTTTCTCGCCAACAGCTTCGTGAAACAAGGAAACTAACATTCTTTTAAACTTGTAGATGTGATTTGGTTGACTTGTAGGTTAAGTCTTCTCCCTATATTATACCTAATTCGCCTAAGAGAACATATTGGTGGCTTCTTGTGCGGCGGTTCTGGTGATCCAATCTTTGGCACAAATCTTGGTGATTCAATTTTGTTCAACACCAAGATTTGTTGCAAGGGATTGAATCACCAGACCCGCCATATCTTGATGTTGTTCACAGATTAGTTAACTCATTCAAAAACAAAATCTGGTTCTTTGGTTTTAGTTTTATACCTTTTAGATTACTCTGTTCTGGTTCTGTTTCTCTCCAGAGGCTTTTAAGTTTCTCAACTGACTCTGCAGACCAAAACTGGAAGGTAAGAACATTGGCTTTACTAGTTTTGGTTCCTTTGGCATTGAGCATCATGGTCGTGAACTTTTGATTCAAATTGGGTTTCTCTGGAAGTTATGTTTTTTTTTTGTTTTTTTGAATGAATGTAAAATTGTATTCAACCAAAAAGCCTTGTGTACATTACATGCATCCTTGTGATAGAATGTTTAGAACAAAGATTTAAACTTGGAATCGAAAGAGATAAATGAATTAGCTTCTAGAGCCAAACCAAATGCTGAGACCATCTCTCAGCTTCGAGGATCCTGGTTGCAAGAGCGAGGATATTTTATTACGAACAAAGTTATGTTTTTTTACAACTGAAGTTGGGAAGAAAACATAAGTTTTTTTTCATTGTTATATTGTGTCTTCTTGTGATTAGTTTTTTCTTTTTATTTTCACTCAAAACGTTTATAGCTTCGAATCTAACTATGGCGGAACCACCCAAGCTTAGAGTTTTAATTAATGGTTTATGATTTCTTCTTTCCAAAATTTGGTGGTGTCAAGAATCACATCTATTATCTCTCTCAATGCTTGTTAAAGCTCGGTCACAAGGTCAGTGTGAAATCAAAAATTCCATATCCTTTTTTGCGTTTTTAGCTATAAAGATATCAAATTCTCAAAGCCCTTCTACGCTATTTCAATAGGATGTGATTAAATTAAAGTTTCTGCTCAATTCTAAAATAGCTGTAATCAAATAATGTAGCTTAGGGCTAAATTTGTATTCTTCTCTTCTTTGTGTGACATTGGTGTTTTAAGATAATGTACCTTTTGTTATGCAGACTACATTTCCAACGGTTTATAGAACATTTCACATTGTAAGAACCATACTCAGACGCGAGAAAATCACGGTAGTTCATGCCCATCAAGCTTCATGACAAAGCGTAGAGAAAGCTTGGATGATGTTGTTTTGGTATTGTGTAGTCTTTGAACTATGAGATCAGTCGATGTGATGCGATGTTTAAAATTAAAACTATGGTGCAAAAACCAGAGGCGATGTTTTAAAGAAAGGATCACTTCATATAAAAACATTTTTGTAAGATAATCTTCATGGGAAATTACTAAAAATTTGTCCCAAAAAAAGGCAATTTTCATAAATTTGTCACTTCATAATTTTTGGACACAGATCTATCCCAAATTATGCAAATAATCTTCATGGGAAATTACTAAAAATTTGTCCCAAAAAAAGGCAATTGTGGGTTTGGCCCATATTCCCCAAGCCCAAGCCCAGCCCAGCGGTAGCGCACGTGTGTGTGATTTTGCATAACATACATACATCTCTTACTTCGTAGTGTCCTTTTCCAAACTAGTAAATCATAGTGTGAGTCTAACACTATATATACTAGTAAAAATATTTTTCTCCAAGCAATGTGAGACATTTTGCTCATTTTGATACTTAATCAAAATTACACGCTTTATAAATCTTCTAAACTACCCATTTTACTCACTCATTTCTCATTCAAATTGACTTCAATTTTGACAAGTAAATACATTAACTCACAGTGCTCATTACAAGGATTACAAAGATCCCAAGATCCGGTTATTCCGATGATGGACTTCACCGGAAAAATCGCCAGAAGTTTAGCCAAATATATTTGTCAATAATTGAGTTCCAACAAGAAATGCGTGTAGAAAATTATAGGTTTTGATGTTCTTTTTTTATTTGGTCAACATACAACAATAATTTTATTTTATTTTTGTGTACGCGAGGGGGGGAGTTCTAATCGGTTATACTTCAATCCGAGACTCCATGTTTCGAGTTGTGTATGTTGTTGGGAGAACCAGGAGGACCACCCCAACCCCAACCCCAGCCTGTACCGTTTCCGCTAGAGCCCCAACCCCATCCTGTCCACGGTGTTGAACCTGAACCACTTGAATAGTTGGTGCCGAAGCCCCTATTGGCCTCTGCAAATGTGGAGAATGTGGAGGCAATGATCACAAGGACTAAAACATAGTTCAAGAAACGAGAGTGTACCATCGTTTTTCCTTGTGAATTGTTAATTATTTGATAAGTGATCGTGATGGTTTTATTTGGCTATTTATAGGAGAAGGAGATATGAAATATATGATGCCAAACTAAATAAATAAAATATAAAATAAGTAGTTTAAGATAATTTACAAAATAGCTAAAAACTAATACAAACAGCTAATTTTTTTAATACATGGTAACTTACAACACATTATATTATTCTTTATAATAGATCTTAAAAAAATATATATTACTTTATTTTTATGAAATAGATGATAACACCAAATTTATTTCTTTGAATTGTGTTGCCTTATCTTTTAAAATATTACTACTACTACCCCATCAACAACAATCTCAATCATACAACCATAAAGAATCCTAAAACACTTATCCGAGAATATACTCTTGCCATGATCGCTTAAGTAAAAATGTTTCAACACTTACCAAGAGTTCTAAAAGGATAATAGGAAAAAGACAAGCATCATATGATCAATTTCATCAAAACCTCACTGCATAGACTGAAAGCGTTTCATGATGAGCATACTCATATCCATGTAACGTAGAGCGCAGTTACTAAGGCAAGAACTCTCCCCTGAGCTGAACTTACTTCCTGGTGTGCCTGTGATGCATTTGTCCCAACAAGCACTTGTTAGCTTTGCCACCGCTTCATTCACCATTGCCCTTTGTTTCTCTTCCTGCCACACACACATACACACATTTTTACATCTCCCTCAAATAGAAACCCATACAAAAACATTACTTAACATTAACCCACACACAAAAAACATTACTTTGCATAAACCCACCCAAAAAAACCATTACTTTGCATAAACCCACACAAAAAAACCACCACTTTGCATAAACCCACACACAAAAAAGGTTATTTTGCATAAACCCAGATAAAAAACGATTCTTAGAAACACATATTAACAGAGTAAATTCAAATTAATCTCAATTTATAATCAAACCGACTAAACAAAACATGCGAAAGTTGAGATCTTTAAACAATTTTAAAGTTTACTTATTTGAGTCCTAAACAATGATTTTTAAATATATGGTTTCTAATGAGTCTAGGCAGGAATTGAAGATAGCTTAAAATCAGAACACTGAGTTAAAAAAATTCCAAGTGAATCGACTAGAAAATTTAAAGAAGTATAATTGGAGACTTACGTTGAGGAGTTGAATCAATTCAGGGTTGCCAGCAGCGTTGGGATCCATGGCGATTGAGTTGAGAGCGTTTGTGCTTGAAGAAGAAGAAGAAGAATCTAATTTTTTTCAGCGATTGACAAAGTGAAAACCCTAATGAGACTCTTGTCTCAAAAACCCCAAATTGACACAATAAAACAAAGTCGAATCTGCCTCTTGCTTGGTTATTAGGTTTCAGCCCATGAAAGGCCCAATTATTAATTATGGTCTACATATATTTATCTTTAATTGGTTGGGCTTATAATGGGCCTTATGAAACCACACAAGATTAATGAGATCTCACGGGTCCCCGGCGAGACCTGAGAACGCCGCCGGTAAATCTGGTGGCTCTGTTAGGATCCTCGGAACAACACAAATCCATTACTAAGCATCTCTCCACTCCCATCAATGCTTTGCTTTGGCCTCTCCTGACTTCACCCAGATCAACCTGACCTCTCAGCGTCTCTGATTCTTCGGCGATCCAACTCTGCTCCGATCGTC
This sequence comes from Cardamine occulta, assembly GCA_028015245.1. NCBI lineage: Eukaryota > Viridiplantae > Streptophyta > Magnoliopsida > Brassicales > Brassicaceae > Cardamine > Cardamine occulta. Next base: position 12,673,316 of record CM051390.1, read on the forward strand.
TAGTGGAATTAGTTTGTAAAGTACGTGCTCTTCTTCAATTCCAGCATAGACTCTGAACGCACACCTCTCGGACCAAGTTGGATTGACATTGATGGAAAGCCGACCTGGAGTTTTGGTTGTTGGATCCTCCGGCGTCGGCAAACGCACCCTCCTCTCTCGTACGCACTTTTCCCCCTTTGGATCCGATCTTAAACTTTTTGTTTTACCCTAATCTAGGGTTTCCTTTAATTCACAGGATTGATCTCTGTCGATTTTGAGGATTCATCGGAGTCATCATCATCACAAACACAAGTTCATGGGTAAGTAAGGTGTTTTTATGTGTGTACCAACCCATTTCCTGAAGTATGAAAATTTTCTCTAAACATGTATGCAGCTGGACGATTAACACAAAGTATTACACTGCGGATGTTTCTGTATTGATTTCACATCTTTGCGATGATGATGATTATTCTCTACCAAATCTCCCTCAGTCCTATCCACTAGTGGCATTACTTATGGTTTTCGATTTGACTAAGGTTTTTGACTCTGATAAACGGATGTTGTGGCTTATATTATTCTCCACCTTACCATTTACATAACACCTTTTACCTGATTTTTTGCAGCTCTCAACTCTTGTTGCTCTGCAAGACTTGGTTTCTCAAACTGACATGAGTAATTTTGATATATTGTTGTGTATTGGGAACAAAGTAGATCGTGTTCCTCAACATCCAGCTCATGATGAGTATAGAAGACGTCTTTTGAATGACACAGATGAGTTTGGGATCTCTGGAACTGAAGGAAGTAGCTTGTTGGAAAGTGAAGATGCATCTTTGGATATTAAGGGAATATGTCTTGAATGGTGTTATGAGAATAACATCGAGTTCGTTGAGGCTTGTGCGTCTAATCCTGATTTTGACAAATGTAAGTTCTATGTAGTGAACTTGTTAAGAGTGAAAACAGAGAATATGTATATATTCTTCTGTAGCATTAATGAGGCTTAGGGGTGGGTTCTTTGTAGGTTTATCAGTCGATGGTGATTCTCAAGGTGTTGAACGTGTATTTGGTGCTCTTTCAGCACATATGTGGCCTGGAATGATTCTGAAATCGGGTGATAAGATCAATGAACCGGTGTTACCTCTTGGGGAAGGTTATTTGTTCCTTCCATTTTCTTGTTCCCATATATATATATGTTTAAGGGGTTCCCGTTGGACTTATGTTTGATAGGATCTTATATTTCCTCTCCTTGTCAGAGTTGTCAGAAGAAGAATCTGAATACGAATTGGAGTATGAAGTTCTATCACCAGGCTCAGCTGATCCATGGGAGAATATCGATGAAAGATGGGTTTCTGCAAGTGAAATGCATGACGGATCCACTTCACAGGAAAACCTCCATGTAGAAAAAAATATGGTGAAACCGGAGAAAGTTGTGGATGAAGAGTTGCGGTCTTCAGGGTCAAGGTTAGAGCCGCAAAATGAGACGATAGTAACGGATGGAAAACCGAAGGAAGTTGTGGATGAAGAGATGCGGCCTTCAGGATCAAGGTTAGAGCCGGAGAATGAGACAATAGTAGCGGATGGAAAACCATTGGAGATAGAAAAGGACAAATGTTATAAGTTTGAAGACGTGGAACAGTTGATGTCAGAGATAGGGAACATCCGTGACAACTTGAGATTGATGCCTGATTTCCAGAGGAGGGAAATAGCTGCAAATCTAGCAATGAAAATGGCTTCAATGTTTGGAGGTGACAGTGATGACGAGGAGGAAGAAAATGAGTGAGCCCGGTTTTATCAAGTATTGCTGAAGATGAGTGTGAGCTACGGTTTAATCCTTTCTTTATATAATGTTTTTGAACTTGTTTTCATGTTTGTGATAGATTTTGGCAGTAATAATCAGTTGCACGATTCCAGTGTATGATGTTGTATAAACCGATGAATAGTAATGAAATAAGCCAGATGATCACAATTGGTGCAAACAACAATCAAAATTTAATACAAAGCAAGTGATGGAAGCAAGAAGCACTAGATACCATCGGTCAATTTCTGACATGGACGACACAACAAGCACGAATTATTTATAGTCTCAGTCAGATATGACCAAAAAAAAAAAAAAAACATACTGATGGTCAACAGCCCATGAAAGTCCTAATTGTTCATTACGGACCATATTCAGATCAAATGTTAAACCTTGATTAAATATTTTGACCATTATCTTTGAGCATCGTTGACGAAAAAATCCAAATTTTGGTGACCGACCGAAAACAGTTATAGTTAAATAATAATATGTGGATTTTCATTTTGATTCTCAGAGAGCAATATGTGTATGCAACTACATGAATATATCGTGTATACGTGTGCACTATGAAAGGACCAAACATTAACGACTTCACATTTCATCAAAGATTTTATAGTTAAGGAATTTTCACGATGGTTTTTATTATAATTTTGTTGAAAGGCTTTCGATTAAAATTTTATAAAGGTCTCCAACTTTGGTTTTAATTCAGAAGTTAAATCTCAAATTTTTGTTTTTTAAAACTTTAAACTTCTTTAGCTTTATATCTCGTCAAACACACGATGCACTAGTTTATAAATACATTATTTCTCTTTTGAATATAATTTAACATTAAATTCAAAAAAAAAAAAAAAGCTACATACCATGCTAAGGCCATATTGTTCTGTTGGTTAGGTCCAACATAATAAGATATTACCGTTCAAGTTTAAGAAAACCCAATGAGGAACAATTTTGAACCAAACATAGTAAATGTGTCAAAGCTTCTCGATAGAGAGAAGAGGAGATGAAGCGAACACGAAGAGAATGAATTCAAAGATCTTTGTGATGGAAGGGAAGCAAGCCTGGCCCTGAGTCAATATTTAAGTCTTGAGCTAGCTTTTGGGACAAGTTATGCCACATTTTTAATATGGTATTAGAGCTTATGGTTGTCCCAACAAACAATTTCCCACAAAAATGATTTCCCATATATGTGGTCCATATAAGTGGTATGTCTTGTTGTAATATTTATGAGATGTTGGGTTTGGGACTGTTTCCTTTGGACCGTTTCCCACCCAAATCTCGAGAGGATCTATTAGAGTTTAAAATGTCCCACATTGCTTGGAATAAAAATCTATGGGCAATATATACAGGATGTGGCAATCCTTAACTCTTGAGCTAGCTTTTAAGATAAGTTAGGCGACATTCCTAATTTCCAACAAGCAGATGCTTTAGGCATCTAAAATATATTAAATTTTACAGGCATCATTTTTATGTAAAGTAGATGTAGTGAGGTGGTTAGGTTCGACCATTTAACTTGAGAGGTGTAGAGTTCAATTCCAATATATGTAGTTTCGTAAAAAATTAGTGTAACTAGTTTTTAATGGACCTTTTTGCTTTAGACAACAAACATAGTTGGATCGGGCCTGAAGGGAAGTACCAAGAATTAATGTGAATAGAGGGGAAGATGAGACTCATGTTGAGATATTGGGGGGGGGGGGGAATCCAAGGATATACAACCTAGAGAGGGTTGATAACCCCATAATTCTGATTGAGTTCAACTGAGGAAGTTAATGGCTTCTTCATATTCACTTCAAACAAACATAAGCAACGTTTAGGTCAGTGAAGTTCTTAGTATACACATTTGTTTCTTTTGGCTCTCCCACTAGTTCTGCTGCTAGGCTCAACCCTTCTCGCCAAAAAAAATCAAAAGGTATACTAGTTATGTGAGCCCACATTGGGATGAACTCTGTAAAACTTTATTCCTTACTAGGCTAATACCCGCGCATATGCGTGGGTTTTACTATAAATTATTTGTCTTAAATTTTTAAAAAGTAATTTATTTAAAATTATCTTAAGCTTTTTCCCAACAATTATCTTAAGTTTTATATTTTGCCCAAACATGGTAGTTTATAGACTATATGTTAGTTATTTTTTCAATAATATATTATTTTTATATTTATATATTAAATTTATAAGTCTGTAAATATTATTTAAATTTTAGAGTTTGTAAAAATTATAATTTCAGAATTCTAATGTATACCTTAAAACAATTCTTGTTCCAAGGCTAATTTATTGATCTTCGATTTTTAATTTTTTAAAATCTTAAATAAGTAAAACTCACATTTACTTGTGCATCAATGCATTGCATTGAAAATAGAAGAAAATATGAAAAGACGCATGAAATTTAAGAACTTGCATTCAATATTTTTTAACCAATAGAGTTTTAAAAAATAAAATAAGCAATTAAAAATTAGTTATCTTATATAACAAAGTAAAGTTACCTTTTGTGTAAAGCTGTGAGACGCTGCCACATGTCTACTTCCAAAATGACACTTTTGCTCTTTTTAATTTTTCTTTTTTTTCTCCTTTGTAATCAACTTCATAAACAACAATTATTTACACCATCTCATTTATCATGTACTTTTACACTATTCCATTTATTAAAATTTCATTCCTGCATTTCACCATTCTATTTATTTTAATCTCATTCTTTATATAAAGAGAAGTCTAACTTAAAAAAATTATATTAAAACAAATTGTTTTTATAATTTAACAAACTTATAAATTTTAAATAAATCAATAAATAAAAAGTATATATACTTAAAAAAACTTATCATCTATTTACACCATTCCATTTATTTTAATCTCATTCCTTATATAAAGAGAACTCCAACTTAAAAAACATTATATTAAAACATATTGTTTTTATAATTTAACGAACTTATAAATTTTAAATAAACCAATAAATAAAAAGTATATATACTTTTTAAAAACTTTATCATGTATTTACACCATTCTATTTTTTTTTTAAATTTCATTCCTACATTTCACCATTCCATTTATTTTAAGCTCAAACTTAAAAAACCCTTATATTAAAACATATAATTTTTATAAACAACTTCAAATTTTTTTAAAATCAATAAATAAAAAGTATATATACTTTTTAAAACATAACTTCCTCATTTCGTCATATGTGAATTGGATCACATCAATTTTACAAAAAATATTTAATTTGGTATGTTTAATTAATTTGGAAGATTTCTTGTATTCAAATTCTAATTAATTTCAAATGCCTAATTCAAACATCACTTTTATTACTACATTTAACTCAGTTTTAAATTCTTATATTTATTTCATTCTTTTCCGTTTAGAAATCTGACTACTTTAAATTCCCCTAATTTTTAGCCATTCATTTACTTCATATTCTATTTAGTTTCAAAAAATCTTTAATTTTTAACTTAAAACGGACGACCGAATAATGATTAAAACTTAAAATGGACAACCCTATTCAAAGTTTTTAAAATTGTCAAAATCCATTATAATTTAAATATTACATTTACTCAACATAACTTTATTATTGTCCAAATCTCTATATTTAAATCATCTATTTCGATTACCTAATAGGTCCCTATCTTATTCTTATTTACACAACCCTCGCTTCTCCCACCCAACACCTAAAATTGACAATATTCTTAATCTCCAATGTCTCTTACCACCTCTAAATCACCCCCTGAGCTTTCCCCATATATGATTCTCGCAGCAATTGTCGATAAGATAGACTCTCAGCAAGACTATCATCGTATAGTTGTTCATCTCTTACGTTCATGGGAGGCTCGCGATGTCAAACGTAATAATGTTTTACTGAGTGTTGAGTGCTTGCTCTTGGATGAAAAGGTGATGCAAAAAACTTCATATTCACATCAAAATTCTCAGTCACTGTTTTCTATTTTTTTTTTCATCTTTCTATATCTAGGCTAATATCCACCCCCGTTGTCTCCATAAGTTTAAGACTAAACTTAATGAAGACAACTTATTCTCCATATCATGTTTTGATGTCAAAAAAACAGCTTGATAGGTAACGACTGACTGACCACGGTTTCAAAATCTTCTTCAATGATCTTACCAAAATGGATGCCATAGAAGTTGACAACTACAAAATCCCACATGAGTATTACCGTATCCATCCATTCGAATTAATCAAAATGATGGTAGACAAAGGGGAAATTTTGCCAGTTATTTAAACTATATGTTCTTACATGTTTTATATCCTCTTTGTTTTTTTAATTCTAATAATGCTACTGTTTGTATTTTGTCAAGATATCATTGTCCAGATAACATGCATTTACGACTCCGAGAAGTTGGATGTGACAAAATCTCCTCTTACAAAAACTTTCAATCTTATTCTTACTTCTACTTTTGAAAGGCATTCTCCAGAATTTATACAAAAATGTAAAACAACCAGATAAATGTTCAATAATAATTAGTTAATTGTTGAGAATAAAAAATATAAACTAGTTAATTGTTGAGAATACAAAATATTTATTATCAAAAGAAAAAACAGAAAAACAAAAAAAAATAATCCAACAATAATAGAAAAAGAAAAAAAATGTGAAAACAAAAAACAGTCATACATAGTAAAAAGGAAAAAATATATATATATATATATTAAATCCGCGCAACGCGCGAGACTTTCCCTAGTATAACAATAGAAAAGAGTTTGTCATTTTATGAAGAATCCACAATCATGCAACTCTTACACCTCTTGGTTGTGGATGCGAAAATGCAAATGGAGATTTGTTACGTCTCCGATCTTCAATCAAATATAATTCGATACTTACAAGTACTCAGATCTTGAGAATAACAAACACGAATCAGCTCAATCGAAAGAACAATGAAAGAAATCAAAGAACAGAGCACACAAGGTTTGTTTACCCAGTTCAGCAAGATCGATATGACCAAGCCTACGTCTGGTGCCGAATCAGTTCGGCAATTCACTATCAAGGATGAGAAAATACAAATCCGAGCAAAGCTCTCAACAATGGTGTTTTTACTCTCTCTCTCTCTCTCGTTACAAGAAGATGAACAACGATAAAGAGGAAGAAGATAATGAGAGAGAATATATACCACAACTCTCTTTAAAACATAAGACCCTCTCTCGCGAAAAGAAGGTTTAATTTGCCTCCTCAATCTCGGTTCAGCGCAACAACCATTAAACCAAATAACCAAATTCCTCAACACCTCAATCAAACCGATCTTAAAGTTGAATCAGACCCGGTTAACATCAACAAGATTGAATATGACTTCTGTCAATTGGGAGTCGTGTTCATTACTTCAATTTAAGATGCAAATAAAACCAGAATAATCAAATGGGTCATTCACTCATAAACCAAAATCAAAAGTGAAAATACATGAAACTATTAATTATGATATTCATTTTGGTTATGCTGATGTGTCATAATGGGAGAAGTCTCTTTTTCTTTTCCTTTTCCTTTCTCTTTCTATTTTTATTTTTATGTTACATTTAATAAATAAAATTTTGAGATATAATTATTAATTAAAATAAATTTCTATTGTAATATATAAAAGTTTGAGATGAATTTTTATCTGTAAAAAAACCAAGAAATTCATTTAGAAAATAGACAAAAAATAATATATTGATTTCATTTCTTATATAGAATATAAAAATAAGTCATAAATTTATTGATTTTATAAACTAATAAATAGTGTAACTATTTAAATATAATTAAAAATAATAGTGATAAATATGATTAAACGTGTGAAAGAAAATATAAGATAAGTTAAAGTATTTTATTATTTACTGTTTCTATTTTATGATTTTTAAAAATTCTAATTGAATTTTTTAATTTTTACAGATTTTAAAGTAATTAAATTCAAATTAATTGATTTGTTATATAAAATTAATAATTGTTCACAAATGTTGAAGTATCTTAAATTTGCTGATGTGACTGCATAATAGAAAAGAGATGGAGGCTGATGTGTCAAGCCTGGAGAGCCTCCATTCTCTTATTATATATAGGATAGGATGTAGTCATTAAGGATCCTCACCAGGATATCTTGTTTCCTTGGGTTGAGATGAAATTTAAGCTTTGTACCTTTTCCCCATAAATAACTAAGAACATTGTGTATTGGACCATATGCAGAAGATTTCCAAGAAAGGTACCAACAATGAATTCCATATGAGGGCATCACCTCTATGGAACACCCATCATGCACTAGGACCCTAGGGAGTGCTCTCAGGAGAATATTCCATGTGAGCCAACCTTTGTAGGGATTTGTCTTCCACACGCTTTGCTTTCTGAGCCCATGTAACTGGTTCCTTAGGCACAAATTTACTTGAAAAGGTAGTCGAGTTCACACTAGAGAGACTTGGGGCAGAGGAAGTTTACCGAGCTATGGGGTTTTCTATGGCTCGAGGGAAAAGAAGGAAGAATGATAGGGTCAGTTTGAGGAGCTAGAGCAGGGTTTGTTAGGAGATGAGAGGATTTCTTAGACTTAATAATAGTGAACTTTTGGGTAATGGAGGGAGGAACATTTCTGCTCAGTACTGTTTAAGATCCAATTTCAGGTAAAGTAGATATGGTAGTGGGAGAGGAGATATCCTCAATCTCAGTCATGATAACATCAGTAGTAAGAGTGCACCTATTATTTGATGCATCCGAGGAGCCGAAGATAAGGCCACTTTAACTGTCTCCAATGAAGAAGAAATGAGCTCAATGAACACTATTTCGGGGACAGAGAACCAGGTAATGGGGAACCAAAGAGGCGGGGGTGGGGGGGGGGGGGGGGGAGAAGAGAGGAGGCTAGAGGAGGATTAAGAGGATCGGGTGGGTTTGCATTAGAACGGTTGAGAATATCGCCGGAGGCAGGCTGCATGAGATTCAAGACAGGAGCTCGAGGAGGAGAGAACCAATGATTCTCCATAACTAGTCCCTTTTTTATCACTTATCACGGTGTTAAATGTTGATATTAAGGTTACTGAAACTTGAAAAACAATTCGACCAAGTTGAGAATATGAAGATTCGAGCTTGCAATTATGAACTCTTATACCATTTATCTTCGATTTATTTTGTTAAACTTCTATCACTCTAAACACTAACTCAAAAAATAATTCATGGGATACTTACAAAATTGTGTGGCTTAATCGAGATAAGAAGTATTGGAGAACCAAATGGCAATAAATCTTTTACAAGTTGAGGTACCAATCTGGTAAATTTTCTAACTCATACAAATCCACTAATATATATTTTGCAGGTCCGGCCCTAGGATAAAGCACATAAAGCAAGAGTTTTAGGTGCCTAACATATATTAACAAGTTTAGGAGCATTATTTTACGTATATTGGTTGTGCTGTAGTGGTTTCAATAGCACCTACTTGCTTTCAACGATACGAGTTTGAGACCCATATGTATGCAAATATTGTTATATCTTTAGAAAATGTGTGTTCTCAATGGATATTTTTTTTAAGGCACATAAACATCACGCGGGCCCTGCATATTTGGAATGCAAATTTCTCTTTTCTTAAATGTATTTAAGAATCTGATCATGATTTATTGAATGTGACAACTTTGATTTAAATTCTAAAACTAGAATTACTCATAATCTTTATTCTAAAATCGGCCGTCTAGACGTCTAATCGGTCATCGGTGACCATCCACCGCGATTATGACTGATTTGGAGTCACTAATCGCTCGACTGAGTTATCGGGCACCTAGCGTCTAATTCACCATTTTTTAAATCTTATACTTATATGAAATGGACCTTAAAATTACTGAAACACATATAGATTGACCACAACACTTTTGACTTAAATACAATCATTATTTATAAGATATGTTTTTAGTAGCTGGCTTCTTTGGATGTTGATGTGAGACTTTTCTTTATTTCTTTAGAGTGTTTATTTACTATCCTAAGATGCTGACATGGAGACATTATACAGTAAAACTAACAATTTGATTTTTTACATAGAAAATTGTAGATATTTTTATAAAAAGAATGTGAATTTATCACAAAGACAAACATAAATAAAGATAAAAATTTATACCCGTAAAAATATCGGAATACTGATAGAAAGAAAGAGAGAGAGAAGAATGCTTTGGTATAAGAGTTATTGAAAATGTCTTATGCTTGAGTGAGTGATTTACATCGATCGTTTCGATCGTTTATATAGAGATTGAAAAGTAAATTACTATGCGTGCATAGTGACGGTAGGCTCCACATAAGATAATATTATACACGTAATTCATAACATGTATTCGCGTAAATTCTTGACAATATGGGAAGCCTCCTATTGTTGACTTTTATAACACTCCCTCTTGGAGACCAGTGTCACTATGTGTCTCGCATAATATCTTCTGTTGCCTCATTAAAAAAAACTTTCCAAGAAAACCCAGTGGAAAAAACCATAGTAAAGTAAAAAGAGTACAACTGCGCAAGCTCCCCCTCGAATAATCACGTATCATTTTGTAAATCTTGTTGATGATGCATTCTAATATTATGGACATGTTTCTTAAACATTGTGGTAGGTAGTGACTTCGTAACGAGGTCTGCGGCATTATCACATGATCGAACATACTTGACTTCAATGGCTTTAGCCTTCTCAAGTTCCTTAGTGTATGAAAAGAGCTTTGGAGGGATATGTTTGGTTCTTTCACTTTTGATATATCCTTTCTTTGCTTGAGCGACACATGCAGCATTATCTTCATATAAGATCGAGAAACTAATTTTAGAAGACGGTATTCATGTGTGGTTTAGCTCTCACAACTAAAAAATAAAGTTGGCACTTTATTCTTTAGTTATGAAACTCTGTTTTTTTTAATTCTTTCATCTAAAACATTCTAAACAAGGATGAATATAATGTAGAAAAAACTATTAAAAATGTATTATTTTAAAATTTTATTTTCAAACAGGCTCTACTATTTCAAAAATCATTCTCAAATGACCCATTTGAAAATAAGTTTTAAAAGGGGAGACGAAATAAAAAATTTCCATGTAATTGTAACACATGTTTTGTTTGAATAAATTTTACATTCATTCAAAAAAAAATGTCTACCACTAATCACATTATATTAAACTTGCCTAATCTTTTATCTAATACTCAAATCATATATTCCATTTGAATGTCTGTTTCTCCAAGACTTGTATGAAAACACTATAAACCCGAAGTCGATGATACCTGAACCCTATCAACATCATCCATCAATTGACTGCATTAAGTTATAAAGAAATATAACTTTTCATCGATGTATATATGTCGTTACTTAAGCAATGTCGTTACTTAAGCAATGTCGCTAAATCATTAAAATTTAAAAGTGAAAAAGATAATCCAAAACAAACAAATAAAGGAAATGGAAAGGCAACATCTTCGAGGGGAAGAAAAGTACCGAATCCAAATTGCTGCTTGGGAGAAGCAAAACGTCTGATTTCAAATTGATAAATTTTAAGCTTTTCTATTTATTTTATTAATAACAAATAAAGCTTTGTCGACTTTAAAGACATTATTTTTGTAACACCACAACTATCAATATTTTATTTATACGAATTCTCGGTTTAGAATTAGACCGAGTTTTTAACAAGTTAAACTATTATCAAAATGACATTGCATTCGAATCTGAAATACTCATTTTTTATTTTTTAATAATTAAGGGTAATCCGAACTTTTAATATCGACTAATTTCCTTAGGGTAAGTGTACCCCATCAAATAATCCACTCATCAGGTTTTCTAATGAATCTAAAATATCACACTATTTCGGCTGGCAAAATGTAAATGGTTTTAAATAATTTTGCGCTTAAAAAGAATCTATCTCTAACCTAAACCAATATGACAATTTTTTCTCAAATGAAAACTATTAGAATAACATAACAACTCTTTCGCAACTCCTATTTCAGGGCAACTCCTCCGGAAATACTCTCTTAGGTCCAACCAATTAAACTAAAACGCATTTCCTTAACTTTGAAACAATGATCTTTATATATTCATTTCATTTGCTTTGCTTAATTTTTTTCAAAAAGACAAATTAGTGTAACTTTACTTCCAATGTATGTGTATAAAAGATAGATAACATTATATAAAAAAGGAGTAAACCTAAAATGCTATTTGTAAAATTCAAAGTCTGATGCTGGAAAGTTGAAGGCAAAAAATTAGAAGAACTTTGGTTTGGCGGACTTTGAGATCTTTATTGATCGAAGGAAAAAAGAAAGATAAAAGGCAAAACCACGAGTCCAAAGACAAAACATATATACAATAATATAACTAAATAATTGAAAATAAAGAAGTGCATGAGAGTAGAAAATTGAGTCAGACCAACAATCTCATAACTTACTCGTTAAGTCAGCCTCTCAAATCTTTTAAGTTGGGATCGACTTGGACTCTCTTTCGAATTTCACTTTTGTTTTTCTGAATATACTTTCTTTAGGTTTTTCTTATTTCTTAATCATTGCTTATGCTTATTTTACTCATATTTCTTGTTTTAAAATGTATGTTATCCCGACATTATTATTTCACATGCGAAGTTATTGAGACAAAGAGAAATCTAATTCCATGATGATATAGGCTTTTACATTTTTTTTTTTGGACTAGCCGCTTTTACATTTATGATATACGTCTATTCGTTTATGTTTTCTTTTTCCACGTATAAAATTTATACTTTCGGATTGAACGTCCAAAACTTTTTTCGTTTACCGATATATTATGTAACTAATTACTTTTACCAAAAAATAAAGACATATATACTTCCAGTAAAAAACGAAAAAGGAGTAGTATCACGTTTTTAAATAGAATAATAATACGTTATATTCAAAATCTTAATGACGTTGACTGCATGGGGTACATGCACAACAATGTTTAGGACGATCCTCGCATTTAACTAAACAAAAATTAAACCAATCGAAATCCATCTCTGAATATGTAGTTATATATCAATAAACTATATATCTATTGATCTCTTGAAATTAATAGTAGTACGTAAACAGTAGATAAAGGAAAAGCAGAACCCACTTTTGCCAAACTAAAGGCGATACTCATATAACTATATAAATAACCTAAACCAAACACAAAGTATATACTTGATAAGGAAGCACTAATGGACATTTCTGCACAGAGATTTGCCATGAACGGAAGAAGTATGAGACTTCCTCCAGGGTTTCGATTCGATCCTGATGACGAAGATCTTGTGTTCGAGTATCTCGCCAAGAAAGTCCTCCACCGTTCGATGGACTTCGACCTCCCTGAGCTCCGTTCTTGCAATGTTGATCCTTGGGATTTGCTAGGTTTGCTCAAAACTCTTCTCTGTAATTACTCTACCATATATTCACATAATATGTATTGGTCAATGTGGTCTAATAGATGTGTTGTGTGTATACATTGTTGTAGGAGAGAAGAACAAGGAAGTGTATTACTTCGTGAAGAAGGAAGAACGAGAGAGGAAGGGAAGAGAGACGTTATCGGGTTATTGGGAAGAGTGTGAAGAAGAAGAAGTAATGGAGGCTGGTGGTGATCGTGAATGTAGTCATTTAGAAGGAAGGAGAAAGACATTTGCTTTCTATATTGGAAAAAGACCTCGAGGAACAATAACTCCATGGATCATGTATGAGTTTCGACTTCTTTCCTCTAGATCTACTAGGTGGTCATCGTCTCCTTTGCCTCGGGTAAGCCACTCTTTCGTTCGTTAGTTCTAACACATTAGACTATAGTCTTTGTGGAAATTACTTAGTATATCCTATGACACTAGCTAGTTTTTCTTGTAATTACTTAACAAACACCTTTAAAGTAATTTAACTAGAGTAATGAAAATTTTCGTAGAAATACATTTAATCAATTTCAAACTTACGTACTTACTAACATGTTATTTTGATTTAATATTTTGAAAAAAATACCAATGTTTTGATTAGTTTGGTTTGGTTAATATTTTGGGGTTTCAGGGTGATTTAGGGAAATGGAGGGCGGTGAAGGTGGTGGTGAAGGAAGAGATTGAGGAAGAGATGGAGGAGGATGAGCACGAGTCAGACGAGTCTGATGGCGAAGAAGTTGTTCAAAGCCGGTGACGACCGATCGAGGTTAATGGATGTCATATATATGTAATGGTTTTGTGGCTAATCATTTGAGTTAGTTAATAACTTAGTATTGGTAGGGTATTAGGGAACAAACTATATGAAAAAGAGGATGCTTGATTTGTCTTATTGTCTTCCAATCCCTTTGGAATGTAATAGAGGATGTGGTGGTGAAGATGTCACAAGTTGCTTTCACTCTCCAGTGTTGTTTAATCTTGTCCAATTATATATATTAATTTTCTATCATCCTTCTCATCAATAGTTTTTGTTTTGAATCACATATTTTTAAATCAAGAATCCCCTCAAACTAAAACTAATGATGAAGTTGTTCTAAGAAAATAAAAAATTACCATTTTAAATTCCAAGCTTTGTTATTTCAGCCATAAAACTTTTAAATATTGTTGATAACTAGAAGATAATTTTATTTATGTTAGACGGATATTTAACAAACTTTAATGTCTATCATAAAAAATCTGACATAGATAAAAATTTGATATATATACAAACTTTGATGTCTATCATAAAAAATATGACATAGATAAAAATTTGAAGTAATGAGATTGTAACATATCTCAATAACTCGATTAGGTTTTAACACATATCAGATACTTTAATTTTTATTCTCATTTTTTTCCTTATTATTTAGTTCCCAGTTAGTTAACCCATTTTTTATGATTGAACAAAGAATCCTACAGCTGTTGAAGTTATGACCAATACATGAGTAATTTAGAGATCAAAGTTATCTGCAAATTCAGGAGGGGCAAACTGTAAGTCAAAAATGACAACAAGAACAAAGATGTCACTTAGATAAGAACCAACTCATCCATTTGCCTAATAAATAACTATTTACCAAATTTAGCAAATAAATTGCAACTAACCAATCAACCCATCACACAATCTCAACCCTTTAATAATCTCACATTCTTTTTATTTTGTGGTAAAAATGTTAAGTTTTTTTAAACCATAATCTCACATTCTTTCCCTTACTCTTCTCCGATTCCTAAATATTATCTTTCATTCATCATCCTCCCAATTAAATTGGCTCTCTTCTCTTCTCTCCTCTTCTTTGCCTCCTTTTCTAGTATCTTCTCCCGCCACCTATCGGCCGCCGTATGATATCTCCCTGGCGGCGATTACACCATAATTTTTTTAGTTTATTTAATATGGGTTGCGGTGGCTCACGGCTAGGAGGTTCGACGGCAAGGGCCGATGAAGACAGTGTTGTGCCACTTCCAGCGGGAATACGTCCACTTCTAAGGCGGAGGTTAGAGGAGATGAAGAAACGGAGCCATGCTAGCGTGTTGAAAGGGAACCAAACGTTGTCGAAGAAGGAGCTTCTCCGGCATGGCTCTTCCGAGGATGGAGAAGAGACGGAGGAGAACGATGGTAGCTTGAAGTCGTCGGCTAAGGTGGCTCCCGCGCCTGATCATAACGTGGAAGAGAAGAAAGAGGTTATTTATGAGAAGGTAACGTCGAGAGATGATGTCGAAGAGGTGAAGAAACAAGAGGAGGAAGAGGTTGTGAAGAAACAAGAAGAGGTTCATCATCATCATGATCAAGAGGTTGTGAAGAAACAAGAGGAGGAAAATCATCATGGTGATGATGTTGATGATGTGGCCATCAATGGTGTTAATCATGATGATAATGAAGGGAGGATGAGTAACTTTGATGAGAGAATGATTGGTCCTGGATCTCCAAGCTTTAGGGTTTATTGCATCGATGTTCCTTATGATGATGATGATGAAGGTAAATCATACGTTCTTATAGTATTATTCATATATCATATATACAAATATAAGTACCAAATAAAAATTTCAAGAATAAGAATAATTTACTATTTATATATGTGGGATAATTATGGATGCATGGACGTTGATTGCTAGAAACATATTTCTATATGAAATGCTAAATTTATTTTATCAGAACTATACTATATAAATGTACTTTATCAAAAGATATTTCTATAACCATTCAATTTTGCAGAAAAAGATGGAGAGGACACGAGAAAATCGATGGAGACCGAGAGTGTCATCACAGAGCCAAAAGAGGTGAATTCTCACATTAATCTAGCTAACATTATTCATTTGATCTATAAAGCTCTCTAATAATGAATTTTTTGTATTCGAATAGGACGAAAGCATTGTGAAAAAGGAGAAAAGGGAAAGAAAAGGAAAGAGGTTTGGAATGGCATTGCCAAAGAAGTATTTATCCAATGTGACTGCGCCATGCTACGCTGGTGGAGGATGCATGGGGAACACTAATTCTCGTATCGTGCAAGAGAAACCAAGCCAGTGATCGATCATAAATAATATGTTTGCCCTCTTTTGCACTAATTTGTTGAACTAAGAACGATATGATGTCGTGTATGTAACCAACTACTAGTGCTTTTAGACCTTTGATTTGTTTCGAGAGACTCTTGTTTGAAAATTTGTGCAACCTTTTCTTCATCTTTTTTTTTTTTCAGGATAAGTTAGTGTTGATGAATTTACTCTATTTTCTTTTCATGTGCAGAGATGTATGTAATTAAATTTGTGCAATAAAAAAAGTGTCGTCTAAATATGAAAACTTATAATTCTACAAACGAAGTTATTTACGTTACCCGATATGATGTCGTGTACGTAATTAAATTTATTTACGTTACCCAATTAAGCAACATATAATATCTAGGAAACTGGATTTACAGAAAATATGTACAAGTAATTAAATTGTGCAATAAAGAAATGATGTCTTTCAATTGTAATATTTTTCTTCTATTTGTAATATCTATTTCTGTCGTTAGTACATACTAGCTATATACCGGCGCTACGCTACGGAGCTTTTTAAAAAAATATTTTTTTAATTAATATTTAAATTTTTTTAATTTGCAATTGGAGTTATAGAAAGTTAATTTTATTTTATTTATTAATAAAATTAAATAATGAAAATGCATGTTGTTTTGGGAGTCGAGGACTAAAAGTATTGTTGTTTTTTTATTAAAAAACTATAATAAAAGTAATCCCTTCTTCTTAGATGGTACTACACAGTAAACTCATTTTGGTTACTAAGTGGGGTTCGATCATGTAGGTAAAGTTTCCAATTTTAAGCTGGGTTGCAAAATTTTGAGTTGATTTTAGTGTTATCTGTTGAATTTAAGCTATATAATTGATGATTTATGCGCAACCTTGTGGGTATAGCTTCCATATGATAAAATTTTGATTTTAAAGTTGCATGCAGTTTTAAATGGGAGAAGAAGGAATGTAACAGGATAAGGGAAAAAGTCTTACTTGCTTGTGTGATTTCATGTACCCTTTTCATAGTTTTTGGTTTTAGATCATTTTGGATACTTTGTGTAGGTAATTGATGGCGATGAAGAGATAGTGAAGAGGTACTTTGGGTCTGGTCTTGTGTGAAATCAAGTCGAGGGGATTGTAAGCAGAGAAGAGATAGTGAAGAGAGAGCTTATGATTGTTTGGAAGAACGTTCGATGAAAATGGAGATAGTGAAGAGATATATACACAATAGACAGAGACAGAAGCTCGAAGAGATATATACATAAGTAATAGAGGCGAAATGGTTATATGATTATGTTATTACACTACAAGAAATCTACCGCAAAACCGACGGCATTTCTGACAGAATTAATATCCGTCAGAAAATACCGACGGATTTCTAACAGATTCCCGATGGAAATTAAAATTGTTAATTCCATCGGAAATCCATCGGTTTACCGTCGGTTCCTGTCAGAAATCCGTCGGTTTGCCGTCGGTAATTTCTGACGGATTCATATCCGTCAGAAAATTTGAACGTTAATATAGCCGTTGTTATAGCCGTTGTTATAGCCGTTATTATATCCGTTAAATTCTGACGGATTTTCGACGGCAAGCGTTATTATATATATGTTACCATACTTCTCCATTTAATCACAACAACAAATTTCTACCCAATAATTCTAAAAAAACGTGTAGAGAGAGATATCATCTTTTAGAGATTTAAGATCGTGGATGGATGAAGAAATGTTTGATCCGGAGTCGAAGTTATTAAACGATGGTTATGCACGAGGTATATGTGAGTTCATGGCCGTTGCTGGAAATCAACCGCGAGTGAAAACAAGTGGTAAGATGAAATGTCCATGTTCAATTTGTCGCAATTCTCGTAATGTTAAGATAGAGTTAGTATGACATCACTTGTATAGTAATGGATTTATGCCGGGTTACAAGATTTGGTATCTACATGGAGAAAGAAATTTTGATTATGGTAGTAATAGCAGTGAACCCTATGTTGCGGATAGCTTAGGATGCAAAAACGTGGAAACATTTTCAATCAATGTATCCGGATTTTGTGTTTGAGAGAAGAAATGTGTACCTCGGGTTATGTACAGATGGTTTCAACCCATTTGGGAAGCATGGAAGGCAATATTCGTTGTGGCCCGTAATCGTAACACCGTACAATTTGCCCCCTGATATGTGAATGCGTCGAGAGTTTTTATTTCTCTCTGTTCTTGTTCCCGGCCCTGAGCATCAGTAGAGATCACTAGATGTATTCCTCCAACCATTGATCTATGAGTTACAAATGCTATGGAGTCACGGTGCTGAAGTGTTTGATATTTTGCGCCAGCAGAATTTTAGGATGCGGGCGGTTCTTATGTGGACCATTAGCGATTTCCCAGCATATGGAATGTTATCTGGATGTACAACTCATGGAAGACTATCGTGCCCATATTGCGAAGACAACACAGATGCATTCCAATTGAGGAACAGAAGAAAGTCGTGTTAGTTTGATTGCCATAGAAGGTTTCTATCGATGGAGCATCCGTATCGTCGGTCTAAAACATTATTTCCGAAAGCTCCAATTGATGAGGCAGACGACAGTACTTTATTGGATCAATTGAGAGATTTTGGTGCTCCGATGACTTCTGAATGTGGAGGTAATGGGTATGAAACTGTTTACAGAGCCGGGGAAGTTCATAATTGGCACAAGAAGAGTTTCTTTTGGGAATTGCCTTACTGGAAGGACCATTTATTGAGGCACAACCTCGATGTGATGCATGTTGAAAAGAACTTCTTTGATAACATAATGAATACGGTTTTAAATGTACCGGGGAAGACAAAAGACAATCTGAAGTCTAGGTTGGACTTGGCAGAGATTTACGATCGTGATTTTCTTGAAATTCTTCCCAATGGTAAATATCATTTTGCTCCGTACTGGTTGGATGCACAAAAGAAAATAGAATTTTTTGATTGGATTCAAGACGATGTCAAATTCACTGATGGATATGCATCTAATCTGCGTAATTGCGTCGACTATGGAGAATGAAAGTTTATCGGAATGAAGAGTCATGATTGTCATGTTGTGATGCAGCGACTTCTTCCATTTGCTTTTGTGGAGCTCCTTCATAAAGATGTGTACGAAGCAATTGCAGGTATAAATCGTTTTCATGTGTATTTTAACAATTACTGATATTTATATTTTATATATATTTAAATTTCTGTATTTTTATTTACAGGAGTTGGTGCTTTCTTTCAGGATTATGCACGAGAACAATTATACTTGAGGGGATTCGCAATTTAGAGGACAATATACCCTTGATCCTTTGCAATCTTGAGAAGATATTTCCACTGTCCTTTTTTGATGTTATGGAACATCTTCTGATCCACCTCCCCCATGAAGCCGCACTAGGGGTCCTGTTCAATTCCGTTGGATGTATCCTTTTGAGCGGTACATATTCCATCTTAAGAAGAAGGTTAAAAATTTAAGTCGAGTTGAGGGGTCAATTGTCGCATAGAGTATCAACGAAGAAACCTCACATTTTGCAGAATATTACTTTCCATCGGAAGTTCGTACGAAGAGTAAACGTCCTGCTCGCCATGATGATAGAGGTGAGAAAGCCATGTATCCCGTGGTGGTCCCTGAGTTGTTTTTGCAAGTTGGTCGAGTCAGTGGAAAAGGGAAGAAACGCAAATTTTCACAACAGGAGTGGACTCACTTGCATAAGTATATCGTAACAAATTGTGAGGAGATGGCGGAGTACAAAAGGTAAAAAACTTAATCTATTTAAATACTAAATTATTTTACACATAAGTATTAGCTTTCAAAGGTTATATAATGTTGTTTGATTTCAGGCTTTACATGACAATAATACGTAGCCATTTTCCGGAAAAGACTGAAGAAGAACTTGAACTGCATAAGGAGAACGATTATATTACTTGGCTGCAATTTTACGTAAGTAGGCTATAAGATTAATATATAAATGCCTTCAATTATTACGTAAGTGTTTTATATTAATTTTGTGGAAATTATTTTCTTAGGTTAATGAAGGAATTGGAGGTGGATCGGTTTTTCCGACATGGTTAGTAGAGTTAGTTACTGGCCCAATCTACATTGCAACCTCATATCCTAGGTATTGCAGTAGGGGATTTGCATTTAGGATTCACGATGAAGGAAGGTCAAGACCAACTGCAGATTATGGTATTTCGGCTCAATCTGGTGATGTTGTCTACTACGGGATTCTCAAAGAAATATTGCTAGTGCGCTACCCAGAGATGTTGGACATGAGGTGCATTGTTTTTATGTGTGAATGGTATGATCCAGAAGTTGGGCGTGGGGTTAAGGTGAACCAATTTGGCGTCACGTCAGTAAATTCTAGAAGAAGACTTCGTACGTATGACCCATTCATCTTACAATCACAGGCAGACCAGGTTCAGATATTTTAATAAATATTTTATATTACGTCAGTTTTTGGATTCTATTTTTGTTTTATTTGACTTCATAAATTATATTTGTGTGTTTTAAGGTATGCTATATTCGTTATCCTAGGGGAATATTTACAGTTTACAGTGACTCCAATTAATCCAAGAGGAAATATTTATGGAGTTTCTGAGCACGATGCTTTACAACCAACTAGAAGTGTTCCAATGGATCATGTTGAGCATTCTTTTGATACATTCCTTGTGGTTGATTTAACGAAAATTGGTGATGATAGAGTTCATTCAGAATCAGAGGAAGAACTTGGAGAATTTGATGAGGCCGAAGACGATATTCCTTCTGAAGGATCATTATCTGATTCAGATTAGTACATTTTGAACATTTGTTTTTATTTATATTTTGTATTTTTATTTCGTATTTTAAATATTACATTTTATAAAAATTAAAACCACAAAACCATAAATAAATAAAAAAATTAAAAATCATAAACAAACCCAAATAATAAATAACAACCAAAAAAAAAACCCAAACAACAATAAAAAATACTATACAAAACACATCCAAAACCAAATTACAGTATCCGTCGGAAATTGCCGACGGATTTTCGAAGGAAATGACATTTTTTCTTCGCCAGCCAATGTCAGTCAATCCTTAAACCGAGACACGTGTAACCATAAACCCGTCGGAAATCCGTCGGGAATTTCCGATGGATTTCCGACGGATTTCCAATGAGTTTGTGGTTTCGTGGTCGTTTACGATCCGTTTCTTTTGAAATATGTTTGTAGTATGGTTTGTTACTCATTTCAATGATAAAATACTAACATATACCTTGTAACATATCATATATATCAAAATCAGAAAAATCCCGACTATCATGTCTACATGTTAGACAATGATACATATCTTAAAACGATGATTTATAACCATAACAACTAAAGTTTTCTAATTTCGTATATTTCATTTGTAATAATGTATTTGTTTATATTTTATCATTGAAATAAGTAACAAAGCACACTACAAACATATTTCAATAGAAACGGATCGTAAACGACCACGAAACCACAAATCCGTCGGAAATTTCTGACGAATTTCCGACGGGTTTTTGGTTACACGTGTACCACCTCAAGGTTATGCGGCAAATTAAATTTGCGGTAAATTAAATTTTCATTTCCCGGAAAACTAAAATTTTGCGTATCCGTCGGAAATTACCGACGGATATGCGAAATTTTAGGCTGGAATCTTTCCGAGACCGCGTTTCATTTAATTTTATAAGATTCCGACGGATCTTCCGTCAGAAATCCATCGGAATTCTTTGATAAATAATGTTTTCTTCTTCCTCGCGGGTCTGAAACGCGAAACCAAAAAAAAAACTTAAACCTCCGATTTCTCCATCGACTTTTGCTCCGATTAGAAAACTTTTTTTGGCTCAATCATCAAGATGTCTAACAATCCATCAATTCCATCCAATTTGTAAGTTTCCAAAACTCTAAAATTTAAATATTTCTAAGGTTTTAAGATTGATGTTAGATTTAGGTTGTTGGATGTAAGATTTAGGTTTTTGGATGTTAAATTTATGTTATTGGATGTTAGATTTATGTTTTCTAGTGTTACTTCTAGGATTTCTATGGTTAGATTTAATTTTTTAACTTTGGAGAATTTGTTATGTTATTGAATTTGAAGAATTTGGAGAATTTGTTATGTTATTTTGGAGAATTTTTAACTTTGGAGAATTTGTAATTTTTTTTACTTTACATTATTTATTTAGATTAGAATAAATTATAAATTTATTTTAATAAAATTATAATGCTTTTTATTAATTTATAATCATTTTTAAAAATTTATAATCATTTTTTAGAAATTTATAATCATTTTAGAAATTTATAATCATTTTTAAAAATTTATAACCATTTGTATTAATTTATAATCATTTTTTAGAAATTTATAATTATTTTAGACATTTATAAGAGATTACAGATTATATTACGAGGGTTCTGGGAGCCGAGTACGTCGAGGTTCCGGTAGGGGTAGGGGAGTTGCGAGGAGTCATTCTATGGCGTCTACCCATATTCCGGACACCGCATCACCTGTACCATCCACTCCTGCATCGACACCACCCTCTACTGCACCGTCGGAAATGAGCGTCGAGGACTTCGTTGCTTTACCTGGATGAGAGAGATTCACTTGTCTTCATCCGGATTGTGTTGGGACAGACACATGGTAAGTCTGATTTTCCTATTTAAAAATATTAAATTTTATTTAATATTTTTTTATAAACTATTTAAAGTCTACAAAACAATTTGTTTTGAAGGTTTAAAGATTCGGGAAATGGGATTTCCAAGTCTATCAACCGGATGCTTAATGGATTGCTTCAGCATCCGTATCTTACATACACCCAAATGCCCTTAGAAGAGTAGGAAATGTGGTTTCGGCAATTTGCGGTCAGTTTTTCATTTTCTTTATTGTTTACTTTGAATTTAAATAGTTTATTACTTTATTTTAATTTAATTTTCATTTTTTTCAGCAAGAATTTACTTGGGAGAGTCACATTACCGCTTTGGTTAGAAGGGAGTTCCACAAAAAAGCGGCAATAATGTATTCACGGAAGATGAACGAGTGGAAGGGGTTGCGGCAGAGGAATCTTGTTCCAAGGGAGTTGGTTATAAACCCGACCCTATGGAACAGGTTGATTGCGTACTGGAGTGAAGACACTACGAAGGCTAGCTCCACAACCCACTCTGCGTGCCGGAACAGCGATCGCAAAGGAAAGGGTAAGGCGACGCACAATCTAGGAGCAACCAGTTTGGTCACAAAGGCGAAACAACTTGTAAGTTTTTGGTTTAATCAATATGTTGTTTTTTCAATTTTATATTCAAAATATTTACTATATTTGTTAATTTTGTAGTTTCGGAAAGATGGTGGCCAACCTTCTGCCCTCAGATTGATTGAAGTTGCACACACCAACAAGAACACCAATGAAATCCAAGATGGTGTAGCTAGGGAGATCGTTGGCAACGTCAGGAAGATGGGTGATGAGTATCTTATTACTCAACCAATCATTGAAGGAACCCCGCCTCTCACCGAAGTCCCGATCGAGAAGATCAACGAATTCGTCTACGAGGTAAGTAAATTTTAAAATTTTAATCAATTTTTATTTAATTTCAAATATTTATTCAACTTTTCATTTCTGCAGTGTACTCCGAAGACCAAAGGTCGGGTCTTTGGTCTTCCGGACAATTCAGCATCTTACTCGGCTACTTCACGCTTTTACGGAGATCCTAGCTACGATTTTAGGGTGAAGCTCGCACAGAGAGACGCTGAAATGGAGGAGATGAAGGTGGATATGCAACGCCTTAGAGAGCCCGGAAAAGCGCAACAGGCGAAATATGTCCAGAAACTAGATTCCGTCAGAAATTCAGACGGATTTCCGATGCGGTTTTTAATTCCGACGACATAGTTCAGACGGCAAAAACCGATGGATTTTGCATTTTCGACGGATTTCCGACGGATTTTTCCGTCTGATTCCAGCTGTTTTCTTGTAGTGTTAACCTCGATTCAAGATTCTCAGAGGTGAGAGCTTTATTCAGAAAATGGTGTAAATATGAATTTTTATTCTTTTGCGTTTGGAATCTTATATTAAGTGAAGTTATGTAGAGTATAGAAAATAGATTAAGATTGCATTGAGAATGAAAATGTAATATTGAATTGGGGCATTGTATGTTGATGATAGGTTCGAGTTGTTTTGATTTTAATTTAATATCAATTTTTATATCAAATTGCAGAGTTTTGACATTGTATTCCATTGGAAACAACTAATTTAATCTTGGCCGAGGTGCTTTTGGAAGATTTTGAAGTCTTGTTTTTTCAGGTAAGTTCCTTAAAGCTTTAAATTCATTTAGTTTTAAAGGTAAATGAGAATATTGAATGTGGTTTCTTCTAATGAAATCTTGATTTTCAAAGGAATAAATAAGATCTGTTTAACAAATAAGTATAAGATATAAGATTAGTCCTCAAGCGATTTCAGCTTTCCGATTTATTCCATTGTTCTGTTTATATCCTCTTTTGCTCCAACTTTTCACCATTTACGTCATTTCTTCTTGGATGTCTTATTGGATTCTCTCTGCAACATGTTTTTATTTCTTTTGATTAGTTTTTAAAATTTGTTATCTAAAACTGTTTAATAAAGAAATGAATGAAAAATATATGATTATCTTCTTTGGAGATTGTTGAAGATCTCTTTATAGACATCATTTTTGAGTGTTGGTGTTGACTCTTTTCTTGATGCTTCACTCCAAATGTGCTACATAGAGTTGTCCATGACTGAAAACAGGCTTTGGTAGATAAATGCCTACATTTTCCAAGCTTTGTCCTTGACTTTTGTTTATTGTCATAGCATAACAAACTCTTATTGAAAATTGCCTTCTTCTCATCTTGTATGGACAATTTGTATATGTTGTTGTCATGTTGATCCTTGGTATAAGGATTTTCTTGCCAACATTTTTGCCAAGTAAAATCTCTGCTTCGAGTACTTAATTGTCTCCCAAACGCTTAATCACCATCCTAGTGTCGTTGCATAGTCCTTCTTTTTGGTTTAAGTTTCTTAGTAGTATCACTAGTGCATTTTACTTTAGCTGAAGGCGATGGTTTGATAATCCTAAACATTTAAGTTCGTTTAGATACTCAGTTGTGTATAGAAGGTTAACTCTCTCCACATCTTTTTCATCATTTCCAATAGTGTCAGCGCTGAGATATTCTTTCATGTCGCCTCTGATTTTAGATAAGAAAAAATCATTTATCTCATCCACAGTTTTATTCCTATGGGTAAGGATTGCACGAACTTGTAAGTACTTTCGGTCTTGAAATAAATTTTCCAAACCTGGGAAATTTGCTTTATGTATTTATTCCAACGGATTTTCTTTGCCGGCTAACTTTAATGATCTGTCGATCTCTATGCTGTTATTATCCAAATAGTCTTCTTATAAAGCAGATACTGTTTTAGCTTCTTCATTTCCAACTTCCAATATCCATTTAGCAAATTATTTTTCATCTTGATTCACTCTCATGTTTTTTGAAAGGATGCCTACTTTGCAGTTTTCCCATATTGATGATCTATTGAGTGATGCCAAAACTGTATCTTGTCTGGTTCCTTGTGGAATGACTAGCACTACTTGACGGAAATCTTCTCCTAACAGAACAGTTTTTCCTCCAAAGTTTTTATTAGCAGCAGTAGGCTCGACATAGCTCATGATTTCCTTTAGTGTTTGATATATCATCGTTTTCATGGATTTTTTTAAGCCATGACATATGTATATAATCGAGTCTTTTATTTGTCTTTAGAGTCTTTTTCAAGTCTTTTACAGGTTTATACACGTTTGGGACCATTTAGACATTTTGGAGCGATTATGGAGCATTGTAGCTGAGAAGTCGAAGTTGGTGTCGTTTGTGACCATCTGTGTCGATCGACACAACCCTTGGTGTCTGTCGATACGAGCCAATTTTCATAACTCCACGCGAAGCCGAAGACTAACACTTTTTGCAGATTTGCAACTTTGCCCTGAAATTTTATGTATTTACAAAAGACCCCAAGTCGTGTTTAAACTATTAATTAGGGTTTTTAGTTTTTTTTCTTAGAACACCTTACTTTTGACAAGAGTTTCGGGAGAGATTGAGAGCTTGTGGCTGATCTGATTACTTTGTTCTACTTTGTGAGAAGATTTTGAAGCTCTGTTTCTATTTCTCTATTCTTATTCATATAATATATATTTAATCATGTCTTTTGTTTCAATTGATAAGTATGAGTGGATTCCTTGTTACGTTTAGGGATTCTGTTTAGGGATTTCATGGAATGTTAGATTGATTGATTAGTTAGGATTCGAAACTTGATAGTTTTTCACCTAGATTGCACTTAAAGGTAGTTCTGAATTGATCACATAGAATCTAGATCATAGGTTATTAAATTGGCACAAAAGTGTGATATATAATCTGATAGAACCTAGAGTGAGCAATCAGATAATTGCAAAGGAATTTGGATTAGATAATTTGTGAATAAATCAAACCTGCGCATAATGCTTGTTTAGAATTTAGGAAACACAAATGAATTTGGTTTCTTAGGTTTTAGACATAGTAAATTCTCACAACAAAAATTGATTTATTTTATCTTTGTGATTTGAGTTCTGGAACCAACCGATTAATTGATGTCTTTCCCATCAGATAAACAAACCAATTTTTACATTATTTTTCATTGTTCTTTATTTTACTTCTCATTTCACTTAGATTAATTCGAAACTAAAAATCTATCATGAGGTTCTTGAGTCTATGTACATTCGACCCCTATATACTATAATTGCATTATGTGCACTTGCGGTGTAGCTCTAGGGAATTGAAGCTTTGAGCATATCAAGTTTTTGGCACCATTTTCGGGGACTCTTTTGAGTTTCCGATATATTTAAGTGTAAAATTTAGACTAAGTTTTTATTTTCTGTTTACTCACATCGTTCTATCTTTTTGTATGTTGTGTTTCAGGTGTATGCCTAATCGCGTTACCAGAAGATACAAAGATAGTCAGCTTTTGTTTCTTCCGAATTAGGAGCTTCCAAGGTTAGAATGAACGAAGAGAAAAGCAAAGAAGACCGTGGAAATGATTGCTCATGTGATCTTACACTAGAATGAAGCTGGTGTTATTAGAGACCAAGAGGATCATGTTTGCAACAACATGGGTCAGAGACTGGATAAGGATGAAAACCACATTGTGCCAATTGTTGTCGTGGGTGTGGAAGATGCACAAGAAAATGAGTGAGGTGCAAGCTGGGAGAGGAAGAATGCTTGGGGATTACAACATACATGATGAGTTCTATGCGAACAGGTCTGCGATCAGACTTCCTACCTTAGAAATGAATGATTTGGAGCTGAAATCATCCTACTACACTATGGTTGGTCAGCATCATTTCCATGGATTGACTCATGAACATCCTATAAACCACATTAAGAGGTTAGAAGAATTGGTGACTAGCAAGAAGTACAATGGAGTCAGTTATAAATATCTTTTCTGTAAGCTTTTCCCACAATCTCTTATTGGTGAAGCAGGTTATTGGTTGAAACAGCTACCAACATGATCTCTCACTAATTAGGAGGATACCAAGAAGGCAATTATGCGAAACTTCTATGATGATGCGAGATTAGAGGACTTAAGGAATAATATATCTCAGTTCACGCAAAGACCGACTGAAGCACTAAAGGCTGTTTGGGTGCGATTCATGGCATACAAGAGAGATTGTCCGCATCATGGCTGCTGGGTATTTTCTTCAGAGGTATAGATTAGAGATATCAGATGGCTCTAGATGCTGTGAGAAATGAGAACTTCAATACGAGGTCCCCAGAAGAATCTTCTGTACTGATTGAAATCTTGACATCTAGTAATAGCACCAAAAATGCTAATTTCGAGAGGAAGAAAATAGCTAGAAACATTGATGGAAAGCAGATATCACCAAGAAGTTGAAACATTTGAGCCAGAAAAAGATGCGAAGAAGAAGATGCTAACTACATTGGTGGGACTGGTTTTCAGGGTCATCGATATGGAAATCAACAAGGCATAGATGGTTACAATGGGAATGGTCAGAGGAGTACCATTATAGGTAATCAAAAATTTTCTGCTTATGTCTCCAGGCCTTCGTACCAGAAACCTTTCTAGAGCAACAACAACTTCAGCATGAACTATGGATCTTCATCTTACCAGACACCTCCTACACAAAGTGAGCAGAGTGAGATGAAATATATGTTTGAGCATATACTGGAGGTGAGTAGAGGATTACACTCGATTTTAATAAGAAGATTGATTCTTTGTACACTGATTTGAATGGGAAATTCGAAGCTTTGAACACTCATGTTAAGAAATTGGATACTCAGGTTACGTGGTTTGATGGTTCTATAAAAAGACAAGATGAAGTTCTTCCTGGAAGAACATACACTAATCCGAGGTATCAGTGCAACGTCATCATGTTGAGAAGTGGCAAAAAGCTCAATCATGACCTGAAAAGGGTTTACGTGTTGATAAACTCGTGGAGCTAGAAGAAATTGTAGAGAATTTTGCAAATGAGTTACCCATGTTGATCGACACACCCTTGTGTCGGTTAACACCAGTGCTAAACAAAGAGATTTTGAAGCTTGACGACGAAGTCTAATCAACTTGTGTCGATCAACACACCATTGGTGTCGATCGACACAAGCACCCACTGAAGGATTCTTTGAGTTTTGATGAACCAATTTCAACCAAGGCCTATGCAAAAAAGGTTGATGCATATGAAAAATCAACCAAAGACGTGAGTAAGGATACCCATGTTGATCGACACACCACTGGTGTCGATTGACACAAGGGATCATATGAGGCACCAAGTTCTGAGAAGCCACAAACTTAAGGGGAATGTGACTACAAACCAAAGGTTCCCTTCCCAAGAAATCCTAGGAATAGAGATGCATTTAATGGCTCGCGTGCGAGTATAAATTATGTTGGGAACCAAGGAACCAATCATAGTAGAGGACATCAAGCTCCACCGCCTTAAGAGAGTAGACTTGAGCTCATGATGAAGCAGATTTTAGAAGGATAGAAGAAGAGTTTGCAAGAGGTGAATAAGAAGATAACCGCTCTTGACAACAAGATGAATATCATGAACAACGAGCTCACTTATGAACTTGAGAATTTGACTTGTCGGGTTAATTATCTAGATTCATAAGCTTTTTCTACCTTTGAGATTATGTCGCCTAGTATTACAAAGAAGATTAAGCGAAGGATCGAATATGCATTAAGTTCTCCGACCAAGTCAGATCGATCGATTTCAGTACCAGCTCTGGATTCTCAATTCCAAAACATAGTTGTCAACTCATGTAATATTCAAGCTCTTCCATTGAAGCAATTACCTAAACTAGAAGATCCATGAAAGTTTGTTGTTCCATGCTCCATCTTTGGAGTTAATTTTGAAGATTCTTTATGTGATTTTGGATCCATTGTGAACCTCACGTCAAGGGATACTGCAGAATCCCTGGGGATTGCTAATATACAACCTTCTCATATGTCCATCAGATTTGTAAATGCTTCAATAACAACACCACAAGGATGCATTGACAAATTTAATGTGCATATTAGGAATTGTTTGATGCCAACTGATTTTCAAGTTTTAGGGGGTGTATTGGACTGAGTATTTAGAGAGATTTTAGTTTAAATGATAAATCATCTGTTATTAAAACATAAAATTTAAAATATCTTTTAAAATCTAGTGTTATTGGACTAATGATTTTAAATTATACACTCAAATCCACTGTTATTGAAAATATTATTAGAATTTATTTAAAAGTTTCATGTGAGATTTGAAGAGATTTTTAGTTAAAAATACAAAGACCAAAATCCTATGGTTTTAGGTGAGATTTTAGAGAATTTAATAACAAAATTCTTAATTCATCAAAATTTCACCAAATCATCTCAAAAGTCATTAAAACTCAAATCTCTCAAAATATTCAGTCTAATACACCCCCTTAGAGATGAGCAATGATTCATATATGCCCTTGATTCTTGGAAGATCTTTCCTTTCTACAACTGGTGCACTTGTTGATTTACCTAATAAGAGGGTCTGCCTTTCATACATTGACAAAAATATCTTCTATGATGCAATCTCAGAGATTACTAGTAAGTATGACTCTTATATTGCCATTGAGGAGAAGAAATTGGATCTCATGTCAGCCGCAGCACCTAACAATAAAATTGAGGTTAATGAAGTTCTGGATGGAGAAACTCATTCTTATGTAAGGAAATGTCAAAAGGCCAACAAGGGGGACAAACCCAAGATTGAGATAATGTATCATGTTCTCATGTAACCTTGACACCCCTGAGATGTGTTGGTGATTCATTGAGTATAAGCTGAAATACAAAGGTATGTCAAAACTTTTCTCTAAAGTAAAAAATATCATCACTCCAGAGTTTAAGGAAAAGGGCCAAGCAATTATAGATGACATGCTCAGTAAAGTTCTAGAGTTGAATATACATGATCATAGAGCATGCGGACCGCGTTTCAACCCTCCTCCACCAGCCCCTTATCCTCATGTGGATTCTCATCATGCTTAGGCATCATTGCAATCAAGCTAGTGATGTGAAACGAGCACTTAGTGGGAGACAACCCACTAGTAAGTCTTTAAATACGTATTTTTTAGTCTTGTTTCGTTTTATTTTCGGTTTTTGTTGTGTTTTGTGTCATGTCAGTCCTTGTGTTTGAAACTTGAGAACTTGATATTATGATATGTTGGTGATTATGATTTGCATTTGAGTGTTCTTAATTAGCTAACAGGTTGAGGTTTGTGCAAGAACGCAAGTTGATGTACAAAAGTATGTCAAGACTTTTCTCTAAAGTAAAAAATATCATCACTCTAGAGTTTAAGGAAAAGGGCCAAGCAATTATAGATGACATGTTGAGTAAAGTTCTGGAGCTGAATATACATGATCATAGAGCATGCGGACCACGTTTCAACCCTCCTCCACCATCCCCTTATCCTCATGTGGATTCTCATTACGCTTAGGCATCATTGCAATCAAGCTAGTGATGTTAAACGAGCGCTTGGTGGGAGGCAACCCACTAGTAAATCTGTAAATACGCATTTTTAGTCTTGTTTTGTTTTATCTTCGGTTTTTGTTGTGTTTTGTGTCATGTCAGTCCTTGTGTTTGAAACTTGAGAACTTGATATTATGCTATGCTGTTGGTTATGATTTGCATTTGAGTGTTCTTAATTAGCTAACAGGTTGAGGTTTGTGCAAGAACGCAAGTTGAAGTACAAAAGTATGTCAAGACTTTTCTCTAAAGTAAAAAATATCATCACTCCAGAGTTTAAGGAAAAGGGCCAAGCAATTATAGATGACATGTTGAGTAAAGTTCTGGAGCTGAATATACATGATCATAGAGCATGCGGACCGCGTTTCAACCCTCCTCCACCATCCCCTTATCCTCATGTAGATTCTCATCACGCTTAGGCATCATTGCAATCAAGCTAGTGATGTTAAACGAGCGCTTGGTGGGAGACAACTCACTAATAAGTCTCTTAATACGTATTTTTTAGTCTTGTTTCGTTTTATTTTTGGTTTTTGTTGTGTTTTGTGTCATGTCAGTCCTTGTGTTTGAAACTTGAGAACTTGATATTATGCTATGTTGTTGGTTATGATTTGCATTTGAGTGTTTTTAATTAGGTAACAGGTTGAGGTTTGTGCAAGAACACAAGTTGAAGTACAAAAGTATGTCAAGACTTTTCTCTAAAGTAAAAAATATCATCACTCTAGAGTTTAAGGAAAAGGGCCAAGCAATTATAGATGACATGTTGAGTAAAGTTCTGGAGCTGAATATACATGATCATAGAGCATGCAGACCGCGTTTTAACCCTCCTCCACCAGCCTCTTATTCTCATGTGGATTCTCATCACGCTTAGACATTATTGCAATCAAGCTAGTGATGTTAAACGAGCGCTTGGTGGGAGGCAACCCACTAGTAAGTCTGTAAATACGCATTTTTAGTCTTGTTTTGTTTTATCTTCGGTTTTTGTTGTGTTTTGTGTCATGTCAGTCCTTGTGTTTGAAACTTGAGAACTTGATATTATGCTATGCTGTTGGTTATGATTTACATTTGAGTGTTCTTAATTAGCTAACAGGTTGAGGTTTGTGCAAGAACGCAAGTCAATCCTGTCTATGAAAATCAGTGTGCCTTAACATGCTCTGTATCGATCAACACTTTATGTGTATCAGTCGACACAACCACTCATTATTAACAATCTTTGTCGACTTAAGCTTGGTGTCTCCCGACACTAGGTTGTGTGTCGGTCGACACAAGTACGATTCTTGTTTTCCTTGTTTTCTCAGTTATATATCACTTTTAGCCGAGCCACTGCTTCAATAACACTGGGGACAATGTTGTTCAATTATGGAAGATGTGCTTATTGACAATATTTATTAGTTTCTAAGAGTCAATTTGTCATTTTATTGAGTCAAATATGTTGGAAACTATGATCTTTCTTTTGGTTTATTAACTTAACTATTTTATCTGAGTGACCATTGTTGCAGAATCAGTCCAGATCCGACTAATGAAAAAACCTAAGGCTGACCAGTTGACTTTAGACGTCCATATTTCTAGCAGAAACCCACTAAAGCCTGAGATAATTTCTGAAATTTTCAATTTAATTACCTCATCGATGTGACTGATGTTCATCAGGCTTGACTCCTCGTTTATACTTGACAAAAGACAACTTGTGTAAAAAAAAAGAAATGATACTCCTCTTCCTTATTCTAAATAATAAATATAAATCCACAAAAGATGAGATGATTTTCTTCTGAGTAAAGGGGTAGAAAATTTTCCAATGACCTCATTATTTTACTTTGAAAGAGATCATCACACAAAGGTTGGAAGCAAGGTTAGAAATTTTTTCCATGATTGCACTATTCACTTACACCTTTGAATAATTAAAAAGAATAATAATGAATGAATGAGAAAATTATATGTCTGGGGAGAGAAAGAATACCAAATGTTGTATTGTTGGTTTGGCATGGTATTGTACGGGAATGAGTCTAGAAGGTTTTTGGCATTGAGATCAGAGATGAGATCCATCGATGAAGGGCTTATGGACTATGTTGCAAAATTGTGGGTTGAATCTGAAAAGATGTGAATATATACGGTGAAGTACATGGTGGTTCGATTTGGATTGGTATTGTTGTATGTGGATTATATGATGATTGCTCGCTGCGATGCTCTAAAAGGAGGTGAGTTTTTCGTGCTTTCAAACTTCTTCCTTTTGCTCAGTTTTTTGTTTGCTTGAAGACAAGCAAAAGATAAGTGTGGGAGAGTTGATATATCAAGGTTTTTATGGGTTGTAAGCCATGGTATGTGTATATAATCGAGTGTTTTATGTGTCTTTCGAGTCTTTTTCAAGTTTTTTACAGGTTTACACACGTTTGAGATCATTTGGACATTCTGCAGTGTTTATGGAGCATTGTAGCTAAGAAGTCAAAGTTGGTAACATTCGTGACCATCTGTGTTGATCGACACAACCCCTGGTGTCGGTGGACACGAGCCGATTTTCATAACTCCATGCAAAGACTTACTCTTTTTAGAGATTTGCAACTTTTCCCTGAAGTTTCATGTATTTACAAAAGACCCCAAGTCGTGTTTAGACTATTAATTAGGGTTTCTATGTTTTTTTAGAACACCTTACTTTTGACAAGAGTTTCAGGAGAGATTGAGAGCTTGGAGCTGATCTGATTACTTTCTTATACTTAGAGAGAAGATTTCGAACCCCTGTTTTATTTCTCTATTTTTATTCATATGATATATATTTTAATCATGTCTTTTGTTTCAATTGATATGTATGAGTATATTCTTTGTTACGTTTAGGGATTCTCATTAGGGATTTCATGGAATGTTAGATTGATTGATTGGTTAGGATTCAAAACTTGATAATTCTTTACCTAGGTTGTACTTAAAGCTAGTTATGGATTGATCACCTAGAATCTAGATCATAAGTTGTTAAATTGGCACGAAAGTGTGATTTATAATCTTTTAGAACCTAGAGTGAGAAAATTAGATAATTGCAAAAGAATTTGGATTAGATAATTTGTGAACAAATCAAACATGCGCTTAATGCTTGTTTAGAATTTAGGAAACACAAAGGAATTTGGTTTCTTAGGTTTTAGACATAGTAAATTCTCGCAACGAAAGTTGGTTTATTTTAACTTTGTGATTTGAGTTCTGGATCATGTTCGTAATTCAATTATAACCACTTAATTTACCTGCATTACTTGATTTCCAGAGAAATTTCCTGGACGTGACGTCTTTCCCATATGATAAACAAACTGATTTTTACATTTTTTGCATTGTCCTTTATACTACTTCTCATTTCGCTTAGTTTAATTCGAAACTAAAAATGTATCGTGAGGTTCTTGATTCTCTGTGGATTTGACCCCTATATACTACAATGCATTTTGTGCACTTGTGGTGTAGCTCTAGGGAATTGAGATTTGATCATATCAGTGTTCGACCCAATGCTTCATATATGTTTTGATGTGCCATCGGTACCTCATCCCATATGTTTAAAGCTGCTTATTGAATCAATTCCGCAAGCATTATGTTTGTTTTGATATCACACATTGAATCATCATGGAGATCTATCATAATTTTAAATCGCGAGTTAGTTGTCATTCCTCCCGGTAATACTGTTGCATCCATATCCAAAGTTGCAACATGAAGAACTATTCTTTTTTAGAACGTACTTTTAAAATTAGTTTTTAATAAACATATGTCTTTCTTGTGCCCCTGGTCCATATAGGAAGAATATAGTTTCTTTGCAACTGTTGACTAAATCCATTACTTCTTTGTAAATAGATAGCTGGTATGAATTGAGTGTTCGATATAACTCCAAATGTTTAGCTTTCTCTACATCTGCTCTATAATTCTTTTCCTCTAATATCAATGAATTTTTGACATTGTTGAGAATGTTTTTCTCTGGCAAGGACATGTCTGGATAGTTTGTTAATGACTTATCACTCTGGTTGAGAAGCTTTTGGAGTTCAATGAGAACATATTGTTGGAGTTCTTCATCTTCTAAGTTCAACCCTTCGAACCCCAATCTTCTTCGCTGCATGCGTAATATATCCTCGCCAAGGCTTCTTCAACAATTATTCCATAATTTCAGAGGGCCAATAACTTCAGAGTATATGAAGATTAAGACAAACAGCTCTCGTAACTACCATGCAGAAGCCCCATCGGACAACAACTCTCTTTATAACTTTTGTAAAAGACACATGCAACTGTTTGTATATCTTTAAAGCTTCTATAGCCTCTTTGGTGATTTATCATCATCCGAAGATAATATTTTCACCTACTGATGGATTGATGGTAACTACTCTGCCAATACATGTTCTTTGCTTGTGTCTAGACCAACTCTTGCTTGGCTTATCCCATACAAACATTTTTGGAAACTGAATATAGGTGAGGTGTCGTCCACTGAGATCACGTTCATTAGTTTTCATCCACTTTTTGCCATGCTGCTTCACATGCTGACAAGTTTCGACATTCTTGGTAATTTAAAATCTCATTAGTTTTCATCCACTTTTTGTCATGCTGCTTCACATGCTGACAAGTATGTGCTTGTAAAAACAATGGTAGTTTTGTCTACTCCTTTGGTGATGTACTTGAATATGTATTTGATAGCTTTAGAAGAATAACACCATTGCACATTGATATGCACTTTATACTTTTTAAGTAAAGGCATATTATGAGCAATTACATAACCGTTATCTAGCATTGTTTGCCCTTTTATGATATATTTAATGTCATCATTTCGCCGCCTGTAGGAAAATATGTGCATGTGGAACAACTGAAAAATATGGAGTATTGTTAATATTAATTTAAAAGAGAGGAATGTATTTCAAAATATTATAGAAAATAGTTTACCTGCACGTATCGATCCAAAAAATGTTCCTTCCTTCAAATCTGATATCAATTCGTCCAACTTAATCTTAAAGACAAGACAACATTTATCAGGCCTTTCATTGGCTGTGTCATTTCCATAGGTTTGCAAGTGTTCTTTGATTTCTTCTCACCCTGGATTTTCTGTTATAATGATAAACAAATGAGGATTTCCAATAGTACGACAAATTGCCATCACATCATGATAGTTTTTAATCATGTATCTCAGTCTTCTAGTGAACGATGCTGGTAGTATGATTCTCTTTCCTATTGACTTAGGATCAGTGTATCCTCTTCCAACGACATCATATACATTATTATAGAGTTCAGGTCTGAGTTTTTTTTTCTTATTTAGCTTGTGAAACTTCAAGCGTTCTTCTTCAATACATGTGTATGCGTCAACTATGAATTGATGCAATAGGCAACCTCCTCTGATAATTGTTTCCCTTCTGACAATCTTGTTTGGAATTGGTATGCATAGAACTCTCTGATTGTGACAAATTCCCGTATAATCTTCTTCCCATTTCGATTAACATATGGAATTTGCAGATGGAATCCTTTTTCTCCATAAGGCAACATCAGTGGGAACTGTAAAGCCATATAGTATGGGTGTAAACAGGAAATGCGTTGAAGACTTGATGTCTTGTATTGGACAATGATATCTCGTTTAACAAATTTTCAAAATTAAGCCAGTGATTTCATCTGAAGTAGGTAAATTGTGTTGCCTTCCCTTTTCTTCTGCTCCAATAAGGCTTATGGTGAATTTTTCACAACTTCCTGATTCATATTTATCTCTAGCCTTCCTGATTTCAGCAGCTAACCAATTATTTTCATCCAACATAGAAATCAAACCTTGCATAATATTTTCCTGAAGCTTTGATGAATTGCTCTTTCTTGTCATTGTTTTTATGCGGTTTGCAACTTCATTACTAGTATCAAAAATGTATAGCTGACCAAATTTTGGTGGTTTTCTTTTAGGTTGTAACAATGAGCCTAGCATGTGATAAATTTGTCTTTGGATTCTGTATGTGTAAGGGCCATAACCTAACATGAGTGAATGATCACCTCAGCTCCAACGGAAGTGAAGGCTTGTGATGAGTTGTAAACTTTGATATTCTCTCAAAAGTGAGGTATTTCCAAAAACTCCTTAAGCTGTTGAGGCGGTTCTTGAATGGGTGGTAAAGATACTCTTCCTTTTCTACAACATATTGAAAATAGGAGATTTCCATCCATAGATTTTTCATTGCTTTCTTTTTCCCAAACTGATGCATGACCATATGCACATTCGATGAGGTCGTTTTCCTTTTTTTCTCGCTTCCTTTTTTCCCTGTTATAAGTTTATTTAGAACAAATTTTTGATTTGGTTATAAATATTGACTAGGTGACCTTTTTGCAACAATTGTTGTAGTTTTGTATTGTCGCTTAGCTTTGAGTATTTGAAATCTTATTTTCCTGGCTTCTCTTGCAATCTCTGCATTTTTTTGTTTTAAATGACTAGAATTTGAAGTAATATGTATAGTTATGGAAAGTTAAAATCAAGTTGAAGTCATGATTTGTTACCTTTTGGATTAGGATTAAAGCTTAATGTCTCTGTGAAATGGAAAAACAAATTTGAATAAATTTAACAATACATATAAATGGTGGTTTGCTATTAGTTGATAACAGACCTGTCATGTTCGGTCTGAGTTTTTGAAATCTTTCAAATCTTTGTGACCTTGCTATTTCTTTATTATGTGTGTTAGCTTTTCTCTTACGTGATTCTATTTAGAAGTCGATCAATTGTTTGGTGTTGTTTTTCTCTTCAAGAGAACTATAACCTTTTTGTATGGTTTATAATAATCTGTCTTGGGAATAATAAAGTTTGTTTTCTATAATTAAACAAAAATGCTTCATTTTCCCTTAAATTAAATTTTAAAATTTGTAACTAGGTCGTCTAAGTAAGATGAATCTAATTTATAATTTAGGTTATCTTAATACTTAAAATTGTTAGAGGTTGAGAGCAGCTCTCTCAGTAAGGATGAAGTCATCAAATTTACTGATTTCATAAGCTCCATATTTCCCTTCAGGCAGTACTCAAGCGTTTGTTTGTTTATGCATTAGTCTCATGCATGAAAGTAGTTGCTGCCAAAATCAACAAAAGTCTATAGTTTACCAAAAAATCATACAGAATCTGTAATAGAACTGTCATTGCTTGTTTGTTAGTTTGTTTATTAGTTTGTTGTAGCAGAAACAATGAGGAAACACCTTCACTACAGATTATGTAAATTTTGAGTCATATTAGATATTGTAAGTTTAATTCTTTTCATCATATATTATAGTCGATTATTGTCTGATTCTTTGAAATGATATGAAATTGTCAATAGATTATACTTTAGGATGGTAAGATCATTAACATTGAGAAAATGATTATGTTTTCTTAGTTATTCTAAACACTATGCATTGTACTGTATCATGTTGATAGCAACGAAGATAACAACGAAGTTTTTTTTTATCTTTAAAGGCCTTCTATATACATCTGAACTGAGACAATAAGAAGACTTGCATTTGAACTCGTTAAACCTTAATCAAAACACAACTTCAAGACCCAAACAGTTTGAAATATGCATAATAATACTATCAAAGTAAATAGTTTAGTAATATTAAGGCATTTAAATTTTTATTATTCAAATTAATCATAAGAGAAGACATAGAAAGAAAGAACTAAACTATTTATTACTCAAAATAATCATAAAAAAAGACATAGAAATTAAGAAAGAGTTGGAAAACTGTTTAGTTCTTAAATTGTATCATAAAAATAGCCATAGGATTAAAGAAAGAGATTGAGATGTGAAAAACATAAATAATATTGAAAATAAATTTGAAACTCATATTTCAATGTTCTTGGGATCCTTTTCTTCATCACCTAGTTTATTATCTCCATCTTCTCTTTTGATATTTTCATCAGTTACATCTTCAATTTCATCCCTTGTTGTTGTAGGCTAAATCAAAACTCAAAAGTTAATGTCACTATGTAAAAAGGATTATGAATGAGGAGTATATACATTAAACTATACATTTGTTATTATGTTGTTGTCTTTAGATTCAGAAACTGATGGTTCTTTGATGATTCGAGTAACCGTAAAAGATTGAATAGAGGATTTAGTGATGCATTCTCGAGTTGATGGTTAAGAACATCATGGAGTACTTTACAATCTCCTTCCATTATGACATTGTGGTAACCACGACACCACAGAGATTGCATTGCGTGTAGGAGTGTCATCCCTTCAGCTTCTAGTGAACTTGTGCCTTATTTGAGTTTTGATGATGCCAATGTGATATATGTACCCAACTCATCTCGTAGGAACCATCTAACGCCTATTGTTGCTGCGTTGTAATGATAACTTACATCGTAGTTACATTTCATACAACCCGTACTTAGTAGTTTCCAGTGGATTTGATCCTATGTTGATGTTGATTCTCTTTCTTGGGATTCATGGTTAATAGCACCTAACCATTCATAGACATTATCCATGCTTTTTGAGATCACAGAAATTGAATTCCAATTGATTTTGTTGAAGATGAGGACAATACTGGATTTCCAAATTTGCTAAAGGATCCAAAATGGAGTATGCTTAATCTTCGGTGAACCGCCTTGGTCAAAGACATCAATAAAGGAGTTGATATTTTGCTCCAGCGAGTTTGTTGGTGGAAAAATGATTGGGAGATTGGAGGTTCTCCATATTTCTGAAGCGTAAACACATTGGAACAACAAGTGATTTGTTGTTTCTAGATCTTGGGAGCATCTTTTGCATGTTGCATGAATAGGTATTCCTTGCCAATTAAGTTCCCCTTTAGTTCCGAATACAAATAAAAGTATCCGCCACAGAAAATATTTTAACTTAGGAGATGTCTTTGTTTGCCAAATCCTCGTCTTAAGTGTGATGTTTCCCGCTGGTGGTATGGGCGGTGGAGATCCTTGATCGGGTAGATGCGTTGACATCCAATATCCAGATTTGCCGGAGTATCACCCGTTCTATGTATAGTGTCATAATGGTTTGTCCTCAGTTTGATGTTGTGGAATATACATCTGCCTGACATGTTGAATATCTTATGCTGAAAGATATCGTTGTAATTTTTGTATATTCCATTGTTTACTATTTCATTGCCATAAATCCTTTAAGCGTATTATCTTTGGGAGTGTCTGAATTGATGCTAACTTTGGAGGGTGACTTGGTAACCAAGAATCAGAGGCGGGATTGATTGTTTCACCATTACATATCTGATATCAAATTCCTTTAGATCTCTTCCTCAGATTAGTGAATGCCACCCATGTGACTTTTTTGCGGAACTGTAGCTTCTCTTAACAATGTATCTGAAAAATATTTGTCCTTGAAGAGACGTGCTAATAGGCATTGAGGTTCTTGTAGGATACACTACGTGTTTAGTGAGAAGAGCGTCATTAAATTTTTCTATGTCCTTAAACCCAATACCTCATTCCTTCTTTGGCAGGCTCATTTTCTTCCAGCTAACCCAATACATCTTTCGCGTTGAATCATCCGAACCCCACCAGAACTATGAAAGCGTCGAGTCTATTTCTTGAGAAGTTATAATAGGTAACTTGAAACAACTCATAGCATAAGTTGGTAAGGTAAGAGCAACTGATTTAAGGAGAACTTCTTTCCTGTCTTCTAATAAAAACTTATGATGCCAGTTTTTTCTAAGTTCCTTTACCCGTTGGACTAGGTAGTCAAACATTTCACATTTCTTCCGAGTGAATTCCTCTGGTAGACCAAGATATTTACCACAACCTCCAGATCTATGAATATTAATGACAGCGCAAACATCTCACCTTTTTTATTCGAAAATTCTCAAACCAAATATAATCGATGATTTGGAGACATTAACTTGTTGCCCAAATAGATTATCATAAAGTGTTAGCACTTGCGATAACGTTTCCATGTTGGAAAAATTGCCTTGGCAGAAAAATAAGGAATCATCGGCAAAACACTAATGACTCACGTGATGTCCATTATTACTGATAGCTATTCCTTTGATATGGCCTTTGTCTTCTTGTTGGTTGAGTTTTTGAGTCAGCATCTCAGCACAAAGCAGAAAAAGATATGGAGAGAGAAGATCACCTTGGCGAAGTCCACGCTGTGGAGTAATTTCCCCATATTGACTACCATTGATTAATATTGAATATGAGATTAAACGAACACAAGACATTTTCCACTGGATCCATCGTTGGTTGAAGCTTAACTGTGCCATTGTCTCCTGCAAAACTTTTCATTCAAGATGATCGTATGCTTTGGAAATATCTGTCTTGATTGCAATATATGTTTGGGATTTCTGTTTCCTAGACTTGAGAGAATGGAGGAGCTCATGGGCTATTAGAACGTTGTCGGTGATGTCACAACTCGGTACAAATGCCGTTTGTTGATCAGAGATGATTTCTGGTAGAATAGGTTTCAATTTCCACATAAGTATTTTGGAAATGACTTTGTATGCAACATTACATAAACTGATTGGCCGGTAATCACTCATCAGCGTTGGTTGATCTATCTTTGGAAGTAGACAAATATGAGTCTTGTTTAGGAGAGGCGGAACTAGGCCATTGTTGAAAAAGTTTTTCACTTCTACAATGATATATGCGCTTACTGTTAGGAGGAATCAATGAAAAAAGCTCCTAATAGTTCATCCGGTCCTTGAGCTCTATCACTGCCAATAGCTTTAATGGCTCGTATAATCTCATCATTCGTCACGTCCGTAGTGAGTATGGTATTCATAGCTGGTGTGATGGGAATATGAACATCGACAAAGAAATCCCCCCATGAGTTATTCCCTGTACTTGTAAATAAGTCTTCAAAATAATCTTCAGCTTTGACGATAATGCTAGTGTATCGGGGATCTGAGCCCACTCGGCTTCAATAAACTCTTTGAAACCTTCTCGAGAAAATAGACGCTTATCATATTGGAACAGTCCTCGTTTCACCTGAGTTTCAAAACAGATGTTGACGAGCAAGGGGCGGTGGTCTGATTCTATCAGTTCTAAAAACTATGCCTCAGCTGCTGGATAACAAGAGAACCGCTCTATATTTGCCAAGAATTTATCTAAACAACATTGAATTAACTCTGTTGTCCTTACTCCATCTCGTATTAAGCTTTCGTTCCCACTCCAGCTAAACTTATTGCCTTTTTGTTTCAACTCCAACATGTCACAAATATCCAAGGTAGTGTTAAACTCGCGAAAGGTTTCTTTATCTCTAAAATGGCCGCCTAAATTTTTACTATTGGTACGTATCTGATTGAAGTCGCCGAGCATAAGCCAATGTTTTTTTCTAGTAGTAACCGCCCATTGTAATCTTTCCCATAACTCAGATCGAAATTGTGGATTTGGATCACAATATATGCAAGACAAGTAGAAGGGAGAAGTTTTTTCATTGATAAAACAATCTACAAGTCTTGCATCATGATAAACTACATTAATATCGATTGAGTTTTTCCTGAAAAGAGCAAGACCACCACTTAAACCAACAGGAGATACAATAAAATGATTAGGAAATCCTAGAGAAACAGATAAATCACACACATAATTAAACGATTGCTTCGTCTCAATGAGAAAGATGGCGTCTGGGAGGTATCGACGACATAACTCCTTAAGGCATCAAACTGTAGGGCTCTTCCCGACATCCTGATAGTTCCAACTGGCTATTCTCATGGGACGGGTGGTGGTACCGGGCCCACCATGGCTCTGTCTGTGTTGGTGTTGGAAGAACTGGCCTATGACGTAGAGGTTCGACGTCTCTTGCTTGGATAGCAGGAAGTTGAATCAAGAGGTTTAGTAACCTCATGAATGATTGAGCTCCTCGTATGTTCCAGGGCTAGAATCACACAACGTCATCGTGCCTCAGCATCGGTGTGGTAGAAGCTGCGTAGGTCAGACACGAGAATTTGTCAACCATCGATTATAACTGTTGTTGATGTCATGTCGATTGGTTCTCGAAGATTTTTTAGAAGAGTGAGTAAATGACTAGCAGGTGCTATAGCATTGATTGGAGTAGCCTGAATCGGGTGTGCATCATTGTGAAGGTGGAGTGGTGCTAACATGTCTTGATTGATGTCGTGATCCTCCAGTTCTGGATCTTGATGTCCCATGGCTGCATCCTCTTTAGGAACTTCACATTCATCTTCATCGTGTTGTAAAGAGTGGTAATGGAAACAGTGGTTCCTCAGTTTTTCATAGCAAAAAGTGACAGTTGCAGACTCATGTCCAAACTGAAAGAGGCGTTCAAAGATCAAAGGCCGCTCTAATGGCCATCGGATGCACACTCGAGTGAAGATTGAGTTCACATTAAGGCCGACTTCATCAGTTTCAACCACTTGGCCTAGCGACTCGGCAATAAAGTTCACCATCTGAAGCGGGATGTCTCTGATTTGGACCCAGAAATCAAGCATCATGGGGCTTTGATTAAAGATGTTGGGATACCATCCATTCGTTAAAGCTCCAAGGTCCATGGCAAATTACCAGTTGCAGCGCTTTGTTTGAAGGGAAGAGAAACTGCACTCATCCATGGTCCACAACACGACCGGAGACAACATTATCGAGACCCCAAATGCGAGGGAAAAACTGGGTTAGAGCGCATAGGGTTTGGCGTCGCAGGTTCGTAGGATGGATCAGAAGACTGATTTGAGAGGCTCGAGTGGCTTCATAGCACAGATCCACAGGAACTGAAAACATGTTGTCACCGTTATGCATCATGATTGGAACTCTGTTTGGACAGGAGTTTTGAGAAGATGGAAGATACATAGATTTGTTGTTGCAAAAAA
Organism: Cardamine occulta; assembly: GCA_028015245.1. Classification (NCBI taxonomy): domain Eukaryota; kingdom Viridiplantae; phylum Streptophyta; class Magnoliopsida; order Brassicales; family Brassicaceae; genus Cardamine; species Cardamine occulta. The sequence goes on from CM051390.1 coordinate 12,717,092, forward strand.
AACTTGATGGTTGAGAGAAGCACAATAGCATAGGATATATAGAAAGATGTTCTGAGAAGAGAGGATTGCAATGAGTGGGATTCGGAAAAAGTTTCAGAGCAGTTTCTATGGCAGTTGGAGAACGAGTATGAACCGGTGCCAAACCAGGGTGGTTTCCAAATTCGATTGTGTAATCGAAAATTAACATCAAACCGGTAGCCTACAACAGAAAAATAACAGACATTAACTCTACTGGAGAGATAAATCACGCACACGCATGATCGACAAGGATGAATCAAAACGAAGAACAAAAGGTGTAGAAAGAGAAAAGAGAGAGAACCGATCATCTTTTTCTATCCCCGTTCTTCCGTCGGATTAGTTTTATCCATACTATTTTAATATATTTACCAATAAAAAAATTATAGAGGATATGAATTAAGGGTAAACATAAAATTTAATTGTTTTCTTAATATGTGTAAAAAATCTAGAACGATACTTGTTTATAAATGTAGAAAATATAATTTATAATTTATAATTAAGATTAATTTTGGATTCATTCAAAGTCTTTCAAGTAAAAAACAATTGGGAGAATTTATCAAAGTTGAAATCATACTTCAGACTTTAATCTAATAATATTGGTCTAATTCAAACCTTTTCAATAAGACATTGTAATCCTTAGTTTCAATTCTTCAAACCCTACATGATAAAAAAAATTAAAAAAGTTGCAATCGATAACTCTTAATTTCAAAATTTTTAATAAAATAAACCTTGATTAAAAAAAACTATGATAGGCATTAAAAATTTTAAATTAGATAAATTCATAACCAATTTACTTGACTTTAATTCTTCGATAAAAAACTGAGACTTCCCGTCACAGTTGTTTGATATTTGAGGTTTCTGTATTTCCCTAATTCGTAATTAGGTTTCAGATACAATAGTCCAAAAATGGAGTCACCACATTCAAATTTGCTCCCTGAAGTTGATTCCTTACCCGATGGATTCGTCGATGGCGCAACAAAGACTGAAGAAGAGAAAAATTGCAACACTACAACAAACAATGAAACTGGAGCAATCGTCTCAGATATCCCTAAGTGGGAAAATGAAATCTGCTTTGTCCCCATTTAATCTACATGTCCCTTTTTAAAATGTTTCAGTTTGTGAAGACCAAACTAGCATTCTAATATTATTCAGAAAAAAAATAAAAAATAAAGGAAAAAAAGAAAAAATTGATCCCGAGCGTCTCCGCCGCCGCCACCTTCAAGCTCAGTCGTCGAGCTGTCTCCGGCCACGGCGAGCTCACTGGTCGACCTCTGCCTCGTCGTCGACCTCTGCGTTGGTGTTATTCCGTTCTTCAGCTTCAAAATCCAGATTCTTTGGCAATTAGGTATATTTGAGGATTTGCTATATGCACATTGGATGTTTTACCATAGTTTCTGGATCGATTAGGATTTTAAATTGGTAAACAAATGAATTTTAGTGGTTAAATCGTAGTGTATTGTAAATTAGAAGATCCAATTTAAGTTCTTGCGATAGGAGACCTGGGTAATACTAGTATAACTTGTAACTGGTATTACTGATAAATGTAGTAGAACTTGTATAACTTGTACCAAGTAATACTGATAAATGTAGTAGAACTAGTATAACTTGTAACAAGTAATGCTGATAAATGTGGTATAACTAGTATAACTTATAACTAGTATTACTGATAAATGTAGTACCACTAGTATAACTCGTAACTAGTATTACTGATAAATGTAGTATAACTAGTATAACTAGTATTATTGATTGAGTTTTTTTGTATTGTTTTGGCAGGATACAATGAGCAACAACGTCAGCATACATTTTAAATGTCAAGGTCGCATGTATAGTTTAATGTTGAAGACATCAGTGGAGGAGATAACTTTGTCGATGATAGAAGTTAGGATATACAAGAAGCTTGCGTTAGATGAAAGTAAGGTTAAATTGCAATTGAGTTACTATCCACTGCTGGTGGGATGTGAGGAACAATTTATTATTTGTGATGATGAGGATATGTGTGTTTATCTAACGTCCATTGATAAAGAGAACCGTAGATGTATGTTGTTTGTGGAGGTCATCACTAGATCGGAACTGCCTGAGCAACTGTCGAGAGCCGGAAAAAGTTCTTTTGGTAAGAACTATGGCGACCTGGATTCAAATGATGGTGTAATCGGAGATAATGCCATTACTCTGTATGTAGAAAAGGAACTAGCAAAACAACAAAATGAGGCGACAGTGGATGATGATGAAGGTGTATCACTTGATGAAGGTGTGGATTGGTCGTATATGGGTGATGATTATGTAGAGGTTCCACCTATTGTAGAAACTAGTCAGTTTGTAGAGGAATGGGAAGACGGTTTGGGAGTGACTATACTTCAAGAATTTCCAAATAGGAAGGCATTGCAAGATGTGGTGGATAGAGGCTCATTTGTCAACAGTTTTTGTTTTGATATAAAAAAGTCTGATCTGGGACGTTTAATGCTCAAATGTAGTCAAGAAAGCTGTAAATGGGGTTTACGAGCTACAAGGATTCAAAATACAGAAATTTTCTCGATTAGAACGTATACCAAGATGCATACATGCTCTCGGACTAGTCAGAGCAACAGCATCAAAACGAAGAGGCAAGGCACACCACAATTAGTTGCATCTATTTTGGTAGAGGATTATCCAGGAAAAGTATCCTTGTGTGCACGCACTAGCCGCTTATATTGAATTCCTAAGGCATGATGATAGACCTCGTGATATCCAATTACATGAGTTGTGTTCAAAATATTATTGGACGGAGCTGTGGGCAATGGCGTATTACAGGACAATCTATTTAGTGCCAGATAAGTCTCAATGGGATGTTCCAGATGACATCAAAAGCAAAACAATCATACCTCCGGATCGAAAAGTAAAAAAGGGAAGAAAGAAAGTGAAAAGGTTGTCATTGGCTGGAGAACGGCATCCAAGGACGCAAAATAAAAGGCGGCCAAGACAAGGACTCCAATGGTTGTTATTTGAAAATTGTAGTAGTGTTTAATTCTGATCTCTTCATCTTTTGTTTCGTAACACTTTTTATTGGTTAGGACAACTACGTATAATTTGTTTTCCGTTATTCTATATATTGGTTTTGTGATTATGTTAATTATGTTACAGAAATTGTTTCAATGTTACAATGTTTTAAACTTGTATTTACATGGGGTGTTATTTTAATTTTTAAATAATTTGGACATATTTTAATTTTTTAAATCCTATTAATAATCCCAATGTACATCATATTTGTTTTAAAAATTTGTCATGAGTTTATTTTAATTTTTTAAAAGATAATTTTTATTTTATATGTGTCTCAATAATGAATTATAGGCATTGTAAACATCTGAAATATATGTTTCTATATGTATTTAGAAGGAAATTACAATAATACTATTAATTAAGTTACTATGAAACAATCTACCCTATATAATCCTTATACTTTTAAGGTGAGTTTGTGAATTATATCCAACTTATGGTATCAAAGTTACAGAAATCTAGGTTGTTAACATGTTAATGCACAAAACACTAACTAAGAATTATATGTTAATCGATTTAAATCAAACGTAAAACTAAAATTTGTTTCTTTAAGTATATGTAATACTAATTAAAATTGAAAACATCCAAAGTATAACTACTTTGGAAGTTTGGTATAACTACTATCTTACGTATAACTATGTATACTTAGGCGGCGCACATGTCATTAAAAACGGCGCACATGTGACGAAAACGGCGCACGTGTGTCAATATTTTGCGGGCCCAAACATCAATTTTTCCAATTTTTTGGCTTCCGAATTTGGGTTTTTCTTCCATTTCTTTTTGAGTTTCCTTTTAATTTTTTGCACCAGTTTTCTATTTCTCGAAATCTTTTCTCACATTTATTCTAGAGACTCCTCTTTATCCTCCTCATCCTCCTCCATCGAGACATCATCGATATCTCCATCTCGAAGAAGACTTCCATTGAGACATCATCGCCATCTCCATCTTGAAGAAGACTTCGGGTAAGATCTGAATTTGTGTTAGGTCTTTGATTTGCTTTTCAATTGGACAAAGATCTGAATTTGTGTTAGGTCTTCGATTAGCTTTTCAATTGGACAAAAATCAGAATTATTGTTTCGTCTTTGATTTCAGATAAGATTAGGTTTTCATGGATAAACTATGTGAGAGCGACCCTTGGTACAATGAAATGAAGAGGAACAAGAGGGAAGAGGACATGCGTACATTAATAGCCGATGGTGACTATGGCCTTCCTTTAAGATGTCCATGTGGTGGTAGGATCATCGACGAGATCTCAACCATAGCGCCGCATATAGAAAGGAAATACTTAACATGCAATGCGTTTAAGGTGAGAAGAGGATATCGATTTTAGATTAATGGCATAATATGATGGTATATATGTCTTTATGTGCAGAATATATGATGGTATATATGTCTTTATGTGCAGAATGATGGCTTACACATTCGGAAATCTTGGGAACTCGCTATCGAAGAAGAGGTCACTAAGTTGAGAGACATATCCAAGGAGGGAAGCTTCGAAATTCATGAACTGTACATCAACAACGTGCGTAGGGAGCTGAAAAACAATGCTGAAGAGATTGCAAACCTGAAGGACTCGGTGGCTAAGCTTGTGGCTCGAATCGAAAAGCTTTTTGGTCCTATGCCTTGATATAGAAAGACTTATGTTTGTTTCTCCTTTGTAAGACTTATGTTAGTAAGACTTATGCTTTGTTTCTTTTGTAAGACTTATATTAGTAAGACTAATCCTTTGTTTCTTTTGTAAAACTTATGCTTTGTTTCTTTTGTTTTACAAAGTATTACCAGTAGTAGTATTACAAACAGCATAGTTTTACAAAGTATTACAAAAAGATAGTTTTACAAAGTATTACTAGTACTACGAATTCAATACTAAATAAAAAGCATAGTTTCACAAAGTATTACCAGTACTACGAATTCAAATACTAAAAAAGCAGAGTTTAACAAAGTATTACCAGTAATACGAATTCAATACTAAAAAAAAACATAGTTTCACAAAGTATTACTAGTACTACGAATTCAAATACTAAAAAAAACATAGTTTTACCAAGTATTTTTAGGACTACCAATTCAAATACTAAAAACACAGCATAGTCTTCACACCGCATTTTTCTTTGACCTTGTCACACGCTTATTCTCGAATACTGCAATCCGTTTAACCCGACCCTTCTTAGGTGGCTGTGGATATGGAACAACATGCTTGCTTAATGGCTCATGGATCCAGCATTAAGCTCCTCTGTTGGCTCTGTGATACCAGCAGTATCGTACTCCTCGGTTGTTGGGTCTACAGGCTCCTGCAATCGAATACAGTTATACTCTAGTTTTCTCAACTATTACCGACAGTTATACTCCAGTATTACTAGTTTTACCAAAATCTTACCTTCTCTACAAATTCCTTCACAGAAGCTTCCAACCATCCAAGTCTGTTTTCAAACCCATCAACCTTGTCCAAAATTTTAGTCATCTGGGATCCCATCTTATTGATGACATCCGCCAATTCGGCCAAAGTTGGGTCTCCTGGTCTTTTGTTGGGGGGTCTTTCTTTGGCGGCGGCTATTTACTCGTTCACCGCATCCTCAGGATCCTCTTCTACTCTCGTAGCTACATCTTGGTTGTACATCTCTTCTAGCGTAATGGTTAATCCTTTACGGATACATTGCATCCAACTATCAACAACGACATCATGCTTATCATCGTCGTCATCCTCTTCCGTGATGTCAGCCATCAGAGAGTATTCTTCATCTCTAACTGGTAGGATACTATCAATATCCTGTCAACGTAAACAATGAAAAAAAATTAAAAACATGACAACCCAAAATAATTTATATGCTGAAGATAACTAGTATAACTAGGATAACTCATCACAGTTGTACCAAGTGTTTTGTAAATTTTTGAAAGAGGAAACCCTTTACATTCGCCTTTCTTGAACTTTTTCTTGCACATCCTAGGACAATTTTTTGCCGCCTCGGATAAGCCTCTAAGAAGTGATCCCCCAACCCCGGAATTGCCTCAAATGCTAAAAGCTACACAACACATATAGTTAGAGTTAGCTTCAATTATAAGAATTACTAACAATGAACAATAACCTCAAATAATTTTAACTAACCTCCATAGGAATATAAAAACCTGGAACCGGCCATAATGTACCCTTGACGGTCCCTTCAAAATGAGCCATTGTGTGCTCGATCTCTCCTAGCAAGTGATCAAAAGACAATCTCCCCCAAGGAAATGTCTTACATAAATTGAGATCATCCACCGCTCTTAGAAAGAAGGGCTCCACATGGGTGGCATCGTCTCCCATCTTCGTTTGTGCGATCACAATACTGGATAAGAAGAATAGGATCGCCATCTTCAACCTATCTCGAGTTCGCTCTCCCGGGACCATTTCCTCTAGCTTCTTCTTCACGTCTTGATATCGGACCGTCATCCCCTTAAATTGCCTTTTCATAAAGGCCTCACCGCCTGCGTTGTTATAGTTGACGGGATAATTCTTGCAATTCAACCCCAATATCAAAGCGTGCTCCTTGATCCCATAACGGATCGGAGTCCTGTTGACAACAAACCACGCTTCTTTCTTCTTTTCAAGGCATGCAGTTCGGAGAAGGAGCATCCACATCCCCATAACCTTGTGGTTTCTTTCCCGCAGCATGTGGAATATGTGTTTGAATTGCGGATGCTCTTCAAACCATTTCTGCTCAAATGCCGTGAGGGGATGTTCCAATTCATCAAGCATTTTCAAGGCTTCGTAAATATAGCACCGAGTTGCCAATTTGATTTTCTTATTGTACTCCAAAGGCGCGAAGTACATTCTTAGAGGTTGTAGTGGCACCACCATCTCCTCATAACTCTGCAACAACAAGTTTTACAGAGTATTACTAGTTATACATTTTCATAAATTTAGCAAAACACATAATGATCTGTTCTACTACTTAAAACCTACAAATTCAATTCCAATTATTACCAAGTTAAACATTTTACCTAAATAAAACGAATTACCTCAACAACAAAGCCAATTTCCCTAACTAAAACGAATTAGTATTTCCTAGTTCTACATAGTTATACCTCTCCGAACTAAGCAATATATCTATCGAATCAAACTACTTACCCTTGACTCGCTCAAGGTTTGGCTTGTGCTTCCCTCATCTGACATTGTATCTCCTTCTTCTCCATTCTGGCCGACTTCCTCATCTTCATCACGAGATTGGTCACTCTCTTCTTCGAGATCATCTTTGTCTTCTTCACTCCTTCCGTCTCCAACCCTCTCTTCTCTGGCTCTTTTGGCATCATCACTTCGAACTGGAGATCCCTCGTTCTCATCATTCCAAACAGGAGATCGATCTATCTCTCTGTCTTCTTCACTCCTTCCGACTTGCCCAACCGGAGATCGTTCCCTATTTTCATCTTGAGTAACTTCCTCAACCGGAGATCGTTCCCTATTTTCATCTTCAGTAAGAGATCGTTCCCTATTTTTATCTTCAGTAACTTGATTCTGAGCATTCTTATTTCCCCACCTTGTCCTAGCCATCTTCGTGCACAGGGGTTTTCGATCGAACACAACAATCTAGTAGAAAATTGAGTAGGATTCGTGTAGTTATCCCTAGTTTCACGAAGAGAGTTCTGTTCTTAGAGAGAGCAGTTCTTTTCAGAAGTTGCCGATTTCTGTTTTGATTTTTAAAAATTAGGGATTCGATCGAATTGATGGAGTATTTGAGGGTGATTTCGCGTTTCCGGGTCAGATCCAATTAGGTTCTGGGTTTTTGGATAAAACCCAGGTTTTGTATGTAAATTTTAAATTTTGTCTAGTGTAACATAGTAAAACACCATTTTTTTATTTAAATTAATTCCAAACAAAAATTCAGTTTATAACGGGGAGTTTTGAGATTACACTTTCCCATTTAGGGACTTCTCATACGATTGCTCATGAAACTGGAGCAATCGAGAAAGCAGAAAAGCTCATAACATTCCCAGTTCCGTTGTGTAAAACAGATGGTAATGAAGATGATGACGTAATTGACCAAATTCAAGATTCGAGCAAGCTTAGCTTAGAGCAGAACCAAGTCTCTCTTCCTGTTTCCCAAACATGTGAGAAAATTTGAACATATTTTTCTTTATGTGAATTTACTTCTATTGTAAACCCTAAATTTGCTTTTTTCTTTTGAGTTAGTATCAGAAGGGTCAACTCAAAATCCAATCTTGTCTAAGGAAATGGATTCAACTCAGAGTGTGGATTCACTCAAACCCAAAAAAACAAGTTAGTATTTTTGATGATGTTTTTGGTTTCTACCTTAAAATTGATGAACTAATACAATCTTTGTGATATTAAATTGAAAATTTTGATAGGAATTTTCATTTTGATTTATGTTGTGAGATAATAAGTAGGACTTGGATTAAAAAAAAATGCTTTCTTTGTTCATTATTGAGTTGGGAAGAATGTATGTATATTGTTGAAGTTGATGTATCTGATTTGTGCTAATATTGAAAGCAGGAGGTGGTTGAGACTAAGCGTAAGGGTTCAAAGAATATGTTCAAATCAGAAAAAGAGTTTCTTGAATTCATGCTCAAGTATCAGCAAGTCCTTTCTGAAAGAGATTCTGGTAATAGGAAAATGAGTAAAACCAGTTTTGTGTTACCTTCATTGTTCTATGCTTTATAGTCTAGTCTCTGCTCATCATCATTGTTTTTTCTCCTTTCTTAATGTAGCTATTACTGTCCGTGACAAGCTTGAGTCACTTTGTAGAGAGTTACAACGTCAAAAAAAAATGTTGATGATATGTTGTTTTGCCATATCTACTGTCTTCTTTTGAGGAACTAACCTTTTGTTGTGTAAACTGGATGTTTGTAACTTTGTATAACAGGAAGAATGCAAGCGAGTGTCAAATGAGGGGCAGACTTTAAGATCAGATCTATCGACAAAGTTCCAGGAAGCAATAAAGGTAGTTCAACACATTTATTCGATGAACCATTTTACCACTGTTATTGCCAGTTCCAGGAAGCAATATCTTTTTTTTTTCTACCTAAGTAGGCAAATCCTAATACGCCGTGTTCTTGATCCTTTTCCATTCCCTTAGTATCTCCTTTAATCTTCCGTTCTATATGCTTTGGAGAGTCTCGGAAATCTGTCTTTTCTTCTTTGATATTGTGAAACCCTGCAGTAGTATTGGCACATGTTAGTATCAAAATCTTATAGACCTAGTTAATCCTTAGAAAATATCAGAGCTCCCTTTATAAAAAATTGGTCCGTAGTATTTTCGTATGGATGGAGGATACTCTGAAATAGGCTGATAGAAAGTTAGCTGATGAATTTTGTTTGTGGGCTTTTGCAACGTCAGAAGCTTACAAAGAGAAATCAGAATATATATGCAATTTTCTTTCCATTTTTTTGTTACACTCTTGACCTTACTAATCCGCTTTGGTTATAGGATGTGAGCATTAAGTTGGACGAGCAAAAGGATGAAAGCCTCACGCAACTAAAAGAAAATGAGATGTAAGTAGAAAGAACTCAACTTTAAAAATTTATAATAGTAGAGTAGGAAAATTTAAGTAAATGTATTGTATACGTATAGTTTTGTTGCAGATTATGTTAAAATCAGTTTTGAATATGCTCACTCGCATTCTGCAAACTATATTCTTACATTGGCATCACTTTAAAATCAGATTTACTTGTATCAGCTCGGTAACATGTTTTAGAGGTTTTTTCTGATTTCAGTAGATTTGTTTCTTAAATCTCCAGGTTGAGGACAAAGTTGAAGCATCTGGCTGATCAATATATGCTTTCAGAACAACAACATGAGCAAAGAGTATAATTACAATATTCGATTTTTCAACTATATCTGAGGCATCATCTTAGCCAAAACATTTGGCGTAACTGTGATGTATACTTGACATCATTTCGTTTTTCAATGAACAGTTGAAGCAGAAATCACTGGAGCTACAGATTTCTGCTTTAAAAATCAAACAACACGAAGAGAAACTCATCCATGAACAAGCTCAGATGAAAGTTTACGCAGATCATGTTTCCCAGCTTTTATCAACTGAGAAGAATTTGCGGTTGCAGCTAACATCTGATGGAGATAAATTCCAGCAGTTCCAGGTCCGCTCTCTTCTCCTTTTTATTGTCTTCTCGATTCTGTATGATCGATCACCGACAATAAAAATTGCTTGGTTTGGGTTGCAATACTCCTTAAAGATCTGTTTTTGGTGAAATTATTTAAAAAGAACGTAAAATGGTTATGCAGGACGTGCTGGTGAAGAGCAATGAGGTGTTTGAAACATTCAAACAAGAAATCGATAAGGTTGTTACAACATTTTCATGTCTTCATTGTTCTTTGAAATGCCATTTCTTTGATCTTATTAACTTGATCATGTCTCTATTGATGTTTTTGAGTATAGATGTCAAAAGCAATCAAAGAACTCAGGAAAGAAAACACATTTTTGAAAAGCAAATCCGAGAAATCGGATATTACTCTCATAGAACTCGTTGAAGAGGTAAAAACGAAACTGTATGTTTTCACCATTTTTTAAGGGTTATGAAGCAGTAAATTCACTATTTTGGGTTGACATTGAAACAGCGTGAAAGATTGAAGAAACAGTTGGAGAAGACGAAGAAACAAAAAGATAAACTTGAATAGCTTTGCAGATCACTTCAAGCTGAAAGAAAGCAAAAGGAAACTAACAGTGTTGATTCTGCAGCTCAACCATGAAGCTGAGAGAGAGATTATGAGTTTCAGTTTTTGCGTGTTTTGTTTTTTTTGCCAGAGTTTTGAACTAATTAGTACTTCAGATTAAAAAACTACAATTAGACCCCAAAGCCATTTTAAAATGTAGTCAAATCACATCAAAAGATTGATGCCCATTGTGAGCCAAGTCTATTTTATTTTACTATAGAAAAATAGCAACTTAATAACTATTAATCAATTAAAAACATACTCCCACATATATTTGATAAATCTCTATTTTTACCTTAATATTAATAAAAAATTTATAGTCCCGGAAATGTTTTAAACTTTTTTTTTTTCCATTTTATTAGATGTTTTGTATGCAAAACTTAAATACACTAATATTTTGTGGTAATTATATTATGCAATATTTTCTATGATTGGTTGAATCGATTTAAAATAAAACACTAAAAAAAAATTTTGTAAAAAAAAATAAATTTATTAATACACACTTTCACTCAAAACATCTAATAAAAAAGAATAGAGGGAGTATAAAACATAGATTTAATTAAATTTTTTAGTTTGTGTGAAAAAACTTAAAAATACTAATAATACTAAAAAATTTAGTGTTTTGGATTCTGGAACCATGAAAAAGAGAACAAGAAAATAATTTGAAGAAGCAACATCATAAATAAATGGGTGTCGATGGCAACATCATAAATAAATAGAAGTTGATTTCAAGTATTATTCTTTAAAAAAAACATGATTTTCAAGTTTGTTACTCATTCTATGACAAATTATTTAATTTTATATATAGTCATAGATAGTAATTTCGCATTATTTTGATTAAAGATTACGATTTTGCCAGAGTATTCTCATTTTTGCAGATAAATCTCCCAAATACACTATCTACCTAATTAATCAGAATAAATATTTCACCCCCTTTAATATAATAAACTTCAGCAAATGGAATAATGTTGTTAGAGAAAGAAAAAGAGAAAAGGGAAAGAAAACGAATAATAAGAAATGTCAACCATTGATGATGACCAATAGTAGTAAATCGAACGGTCCATGAAAATTTGATGATGAAGACCTACTCTTCTTATTCATCTAATTGAAATCATTTTGAGCTATTGTTAGGAAAAAAAAAACAGTGCCCTTTCGCTCAGGTTTTGAGTCGTCTCTTCTCTTCTCTTAATCCGCCGTCTCTGTACCTTTTCGCCGGCGCAGTAGATCGTTACAATCTCAGGTAATCATTTCTATCTCCGATATCGATCTACTCTGCTTCCTTGATCCTTTGCTTTCTCCGTTTTGTTCTCCGAATTATGATTCATCTATTGGTTTTTTTTTTTTTTTTTTTTTTTACAATTTCCATCCATTGTTAGATCTACGGAGCTTTTGATCTCTTCGTATTTGATATTTTGTCAGTTAGGGAGAATGTTGGGAATCTTGAGGCAAAGAGCCGTCGATGGAGGCTTGTCTACTTCGGTATGAGACTTTTACTTCTTCGCTTTCATCTGTTTCAGTGCGAATTCGATTTGAGATTTTGCTTGGATCGGATTTGTTGTTTGTGCTTTCGCAATTTTCTGATTTTCGGAAATGGATTTTGATCAGTTTCTCAGAAAGACGCGATCGGCGTTAGTTTCTGCTAGGAGCTATGCAGCTGGTGCCAAAGAGGTAAATGTCTTTTATCGAGTTTTTGGATGCTTTTATGTTCGTTTTGTGAAGGTTTTGGTTATGTTTTCAACTGTGTTTATGAGCTAGGGAAGATAATTTTGGTCAATTTAGGATGGTAAGAGTTGCTAATTTTTGCTCAACTACTTGAGGATCTCTTATATACTTTTCATTTTGATGATGGCTTCGTTGACTATATGTCACTTATCGTTTTTATGTTCACCGAAAATTTCGAGTTTAGTTCTGTCATTGAAAATGGTTGATTTTAGAGGATTCACATATGTAATGTAGTAACGTTAAATTTACATTTTGAGAGATCAGTTGAAACATATCTTTCCTTGTATATGGAATTTCCCAAAATATTGTAATATTGCTTACGTTTTTGTATGCAAATCCTTGTTTAGATGACAGTCAGAGATGCTCTAAATTCTGCAATTGATGAGGAAATGTCTGCAGATCCTAAAGTGTTTGTCATGGGTGAAGAGGTTAGTTGCAGCTGACATGTTTGATATATTCATCTCGCATTTCTAAATCAGATATCTATATTTTAACTTTTATCTTCTTATTGTAGGTTGGACAATATCAAGGTGCCTACAAGGTTAGAATTATTTGACCTGATGGAAACAGATTTTTTTCCTGTTAAATTTCTCTTGTTTAAACCCTGATCTGATGATGGAGGTCTGTCATGTACTCATAGATTACTAAAGGCCTTTTGGAGAAATATGGTCCTGAGAGAGTTTACGATACCCCTATTACAGAGGTTGGGAATTCTTATACTATTTTCTTGTATTGCAGTTGCAATCCTTGGTCCATGATTTTAGATTGAGAATATTTCTAATAGTTTCTTTTAATCACGTTTTAGGCTGGATTTACTGGAATTGGAGTTGGTGCCGCCTACGCTGGCTTGAAGCCTGTTGTAGAATTTATGACGTTTAACTTCTCTATGCAGGTTAGTGTTGGTTTTTTTCCTATTTTTAACACTACATTTTACCTCTCTTTTTACTTGATTATGCATCATTGTTGCGTTATGGGAATCATGTACTGTGGTGCAAATATAACCCAGGCATCATTGTGTTTATTTTTCTTTTGGCATCATATTACCATTGACATTAAAGTGCACAGAGTTTCTATTTTTATACCTTTATGTATTATTGTGTATCCTAATATCCATTGGTTTTCTTTCAGGCAATTGATCATATCATCAATTCAGCTGCAAAGTCAAATTACATGTCTGCTGGTCAGATAAATGTACCCATCGTCTTTAGAGGACCCAATGGTGCTGCTGCTGGTGTCGGGGCTCAGCATTCTCAGGTAAACGCAAACACAAATTATGTTCAACATGCCTTTTCTTTGCCCCAAAGAAAATGAATAATTTGTTGTTTTGCATCCTTTCAAACATTACCTTTAGCTTCTGTGAAACTGATAATGATAATCAAATAGGATCAAGGAACTGTCTTTGGGTTTAAAATTGATCCAATTTCTCCTAAATAAAAAAGGCATTCAGCTGACTGATTTAGATCATAGTTCTTAGCACAGTGGCAATGCAACTGTTTTCTCCTACTCGTGATAACACACACATAGAATTATGACTGTGTGTCTCAGAATTCAGAAAAGGGCGCCAAATGTTTCACTGTATGACTAACATTATCGATACATGCATTTAGGATTTGTCACTGCCCGTCAAATGGTACTTTCACTATATGACTAATAGAAGGGTCTAGGAATGATCTGTGTTGACGACTGCTTGTGACCTTGTATCTGTATCTGTGGATGTTAAATGAGAATATTCTGTTCTTCATTTTGCAGTGCTATGCAGCATGGTACGCCTCAGTTCCTGGTTTGAAAGTCCTCGCTCCGTATTCAGCAGAAGATGCTCGTGGTCTTCTTAAAGCTGCCATTAGAGACCCCGACCCTGTTGTCTTCCTTGAAAACGAGTTACTGTAAGTAGTACACCTAATTTGAATTCTGAGGATGTAATTAGATCCTACAGTCACATATCAACACCCCTTTAAATTAATTCTATCCCACAGATATGGTGAATCATTCCCTATTTCAGAAGAAGCACTTGATTCAAGTTTCTGTCTTCCCATAGGCAAAGCCAAGGTACTGTCACTTGTCTATATTCATCGGCTTTCTTCTTTTATTTTTCTTATATCTAGCAATTGGATGCTTTAATGTTGTCTTGGCCTGTATAACAGATTGAACGAGAAGGAAAGGATGTGACGATAACAACATTCTCAAAGATGGTCGGTTTTGCCCTCAAGGTTTGCCATTTCCCTACTTTCATGAGCCACCTTTTCAATGATTTTTGTCTTCGATTACAAATCGGTGCATCTCTTTGTTCCATCTCTGAACGGTTTAATTTACCTGATTCTAGGCAGCTGAGAAGCTCGCAGAAGATGGAATAAGTGCTGAGGTATAAAGATTTCAGATTTTTGTGTCTAGTGACTCTACTTAAAACTGATATATGTGAACTCTGAACTTTTTTTCTTTCGTAAAATGCTTAGGTAATAAATCTACGGTCAATCCGTCCGCTAGACAGAGCAACCATCAATGCTTCAGTGAGGAAAACAAGTAGATTGGTAACAGTTGAAGAAGGTTTCCCTCAACATGGAGTCTGCGCAGAAATCTGGTTAACTTCATTTTCCTTCTGAATAGATATCTTAATTTCAGTTATATATTGTATAATATGTTTTAAAACACGGGTTATTATTTTCGGTTATGGAACAGTGCGTCGGTCGTAGAGGAGAGCTTCTCATACTTGGATGCACCAGTCGAGAGGATCGCAGGAGCTGATGTTCCAATGCCTTACGCAGCTAACTTAGAGAGATTGGCTCTTCCTCAGGTTTGTTTAAATCCCTTAGTTGCATAAAAATACTTAATATAATAGAATGAATTTGAGATTGAAATGATGTTTGCAGGTAGAGGATATTGTTCGAGCAGCAAAGAGAGCTTGTTACAGATCCAAATAAAATCAGCATCATCAACACATTTCTTCTTTGATCTTTTAAAACGGAAAGGAAAATAAGAAAGAGAAAAAGGAGAAAAATGATCTCTCTTTTGCTATTAAAAAACCACCATTCCTCGTGATTTTATTTTTATCTTTTTTTGCTAATATTCTTCACTGCGGTTTCGTTTTTTTTTTTTCTTTTTGTCTTTCCCAATTTGAAAAATTATAATCTTTTGGGGTTAATTGATAAATTGATCGAGAACGCTAGTAAAAAGAGTTCACAGCACCTGTTTCTTTTTTGTTCTCTCTCTTTCTATCAAATAATGGATGAGGTGTGTCTAATTTCTGTGTTTTAAATTCTGGGTTTGTTGTTTAAAGAGTGTAGAATGGAAATAATATCGAATGAAGTTTACTGTATTTTAGTTTTAAGTAATCATCATATCTCTAATAGAGTTTGTGGAGTTTTGAGTATTAGGTGAATATCTGTGTTGATTTAATTTAAACTAAATTTATAATCCGTGCTGCGCCCGAGTACAATATTTTATAATATTTTATTTGTTAATTTTATTAACTAATTAAATTTTAACTATTTATTTGGTTTTAGAGTATTACAAATGTGAATTATTCGTAGAGTGATTGAGTTAAGCAATGAATATTGTCAAATATAAATAATAATTTGGATATATTCATTTATTTTAGGTATTTTATCATTTTAGTCTTAAGATAATTGATATTTTTGAGTTTATAATTATAATTTTGGGTAATTGGTTTATATCAAATCTATATATAATTATATTTCAGGTATTTCAGATACTCATTTGGTTTTTGGTTCGGTAAGTTGATTAATGAAATTTTATGAATTTAAAGATTTATATTTTAACTTTTCATTTAAAAAAAATATTAGGAGTTTTATATGCTTTTTATTTTTAATTTACGAATTGAAAATTTTACAAGTTTAATTTTTATTATAAGAATTATTTTAGGTTTTTAACATTTTCAAAAAAATTATTTGATTTTAAAAAATAATTTTAATCAGAATAATTCTTGTCAGAATAAATTTTATTTTAATTAAAAATAAACAGTTTTATTTTGTTTGTAAAGCCCTAGATGTTAAATGGACACAATATGAAAGTTTGTGTATTATAAAGGAACAAAAAAATAGTTCATGTATTTTTTTGGGTACCTAAAAGGTTTGTGTATTTTAGTGAAAATCAATAAATAGTTGGTTTATTTTTATGGATTTGTTTCTTAAAAAAAACCCTATTAAACTATAGAAATAAAAGTGATGCTTGTTCAGAGGTTGAAAACTTACAAAAATATTGGCTACTCTGATGACGAAGTTATAGACGATATTACATCGATAGTTTGAAACAAAACACAATACTTATTTGCAGTATCGGTCCAACAAAAATA
Organism: Cardamine occulta; assembly: GCA_028015245.1. NCBI lineage: Eukaryota > Viridiplantae > Streptophyta > Magnoliopsida > Brassicales > Brassicaceae > Cardamine > Cardamine occulta. Next base: position 12,733,826 of record CM051390.1, read on the forward strand.
GTGGCCCGAAGCAAAAAAACAAAATTATGACCTTTTATATATTTATTATTTAAAATTTTAACCAATATTAACTTTAAAATTGTATGAAATTATATTAAATATTTTATAAAATAAGAGTTATTTAGTTAAAAACTAAAATTTTAACTCTTACTACTATATATAGATATCCTAAACATATAATTTTGGTGGTCATATGCGATTGATTAGAATCAATTTCTCTCATGCCACTTATTGAGAAACTTTATTCAGACGTGCCACTTTTTAATCTGTATACCACTCGATTTTAATGAATTGCCAAAAATACCCCTCACTTTTTTTAAGAAGATGCGGAGTACAACTGGGTATTAGTTATACTCAGTTGTACTATACCTACTTGGACAACTAGTACCCAGTTGCCCTCAGTTATTCCATATCCAGTTGTACCAGTTGTATCACGAATATGAGATTTGAACTCTGGTCGTGCATAGCAGATTCGAACCCGGAGCGCGCATAACATATGCTTTGCTACTGAACCACCGTGTTTTGCTTGGTATTACTTACAATTAAAACTATATAACCCGATTTGAGAGATCATTAAAGGTAAATTCGTTTTTTTATACACAAGTGGCATTACTGAATAGAATTTCTCAATAAGTGGCATTAGAAAAATAGACTCGATTGATTATCCTGCTTATGTTCCGGATTATTTGATACAATAAAAAGTAGATACAAGCTCAAACAATTTTAAATTAAAAAAAAAAACTAAAACCATACATTAATATATTTATATATGTGTTAACGACCAAAGACGCATAAACCAATAAATTTGTTTAGACGTCTACAGTAAAATTTTCCTGGCTCATGATTGGCCTATGAAGACCACGAGCTGCACAAGTGCTTGCTATCTCGATAGCTTTCCTAACTGAGTTAGGATAAAAGTCATTGTTTAGCCTGGGATCAACAATCTCTAGAGTATCGCCTTTTGCAATCTTTAAATCGACCCACTTGGACATGTGAGGACTTTCACGGTTGATGTCAACCACAGCCTGATTGGTTATAAATATCACTCTGTTTGGCTAACCAGTACGCACAATGAGTAACTAACATCTTCAAATTCATTAAAAGTTGTGAGGAAAATATGTATCTTTTCTTACATGTCATCCAGGTATGGATCTCTTCCAGGTTTGACATAAATCTTATTTGATGCTTGTATGTCAGGGTTGGTTGGGGAGGATCTAGACAACCCGAAATCAGCCAACTTCGGTTCAAAGTTATCGTCTGGTAAGATATTTGTGGGCTTAATATATCTATGAAGGATTCACAACTCGTTATGCAAATACTCTAGACCTGTGAATGCAAATAATTTACAAATATCAGTTTCTGTCATGAATAAGAAACTTTGTTTTCAATAAAATTTATCATGTGCTACTCCAATGATGATTTTCAACCTGCTTTCCCAGCTAAGGACATTGCCAAACTTCCCTGTTACACTCAAAAAACAAATGTGGTTATCTCTTCTTGCATTCATACAGTTCAAAGAACAAACCAAAAAAAAAAACTAGAATGTGGTTCATTACCAGATAGATGATCATTCAAGTTTCCATTTGCCACGAATTTGTAGATCAGAGCCAAGTGCTCACCATCATCGCAATATCCAGTGAGTCTCAGGAAGTTTTTATGACCAACCGTTCACCATTATCGTGAACCTTATTGACCAACAAAACATTCAACTGATGAATATCTAAAAATGCTTTTTTTTTTTTTTAAATCAAAATTACCTCTGTGGTAAACGGTTCAATGTTATAGATGGATGATCGGTTTAGCATCTTAACAGCTACTTATTGGTTGTTTAAAAGTCCATGATAAACTACACCAAACCCTCCTTTGCCATGAACTCTATTGAACTTGTTTGTAATCTTCGTAACCTCGGCATAGGTGTAACTATTCTCATGAATAGAGGCTAAATTTGAAAACATTGATTTGAATCAATTTTTAAAGGGTATTCGATTTACAGACAGTATCTGCTAAAACCTATGAAATTTTACCGGTAGAGAAGAGATTAGGGCAGAGCACCACAGTTATTTGCGCTACACAAGATATGTTATATAATTATTCACCTGATGATTTTTTAAAAAAATATTTAAATTTTATTGATTTCAATTACAATATTCCTTTACTTCTAATTTATTAAAAAATTATAATATAATTCTAAATTTGGAAAAACAATCGTCATAATGTACACTTATTATATAATCAAACAAAATTAAGAAAATTCCATCTCCAACATCAATAGTCAATACAATTATTTTTTTTTCTTTTTTTTTTCTTTTTTAATATTTTAATATTAAAAATTTTCTAAATTAACTATCAGAAAAATATGAAGTTATGAAAAACAAAATACATTTTTATTTATTCATTGATAAAAAAAATTAAAGCATAATTTCCTTATATACTAAACTCATTATTTTGAATAGTTTCTATTATTTTGTTGCATGATAAGAAATTAAGGCATAATTTTCTTATATACTAAATTTCTTATTTTGAGTAATTTCTATTTTTAATGCCTATTTTGGGAAGATTTTTCTTTTAATTTTTTGGCAGATACCAATTTGTTTTAGTTTTTGTTAAGTTATCGTGGGAATTTATGTTAAACATTAGCGCGGACTAATAACATCGTGTTTTTAAACTCTATGCGGATGTTTTAAAAACACTATAGCTTCAACTTTTATATAATTCTAGATTATGACCCGTCTGATGGACGGGTTTTCTAAACTTTAAAAATAAATTAAATTTAGGTAAAATCAATAAACTAAATATTTGTTGTTAATAAAATATCTTAAATTATTTTAGGAAAAGAAGTAGAAAGCAATTTTCCTTAGAGAAAAGAGTTATTTACTTAATTAATTTTATTTCTTACATGAAATAATTAATTTAACGTTCTGACTTATAATTTTATTATTAACATATTAAAAATGTATACCATGTCAAGTAGTCTTTGGTTTCATCCTGTTGTTTTTTTTTTATCACCGTATGAGATAAGTCTTGAGAAAATACCAAAGATCAAAGAACCAAACCGAATACAACCCGAAAAGGGGTACCAAACCTAAATCTAAACCGACAAAAAACCGAATGAGTCCTAGACTCCTATATTTGAAAAACTGAACCGAGAACCGAATGGATACCCAAAATATTCGAAATACAACTATATACCCAAATATATTAATAATACTTAAACTTTAAATAACCCAATTACCTTATAATTACAACCCCAAAAATATGAATTATTTTTAGATCGAAATAACCAAAATACCCAAAGTAACCAAAATATTTAAAAATTCTTAGTTAAATTTGTGAAATTTCAATCAAACTTTATTCACTTTTAACCAATTTTAGTTTATTTTCTGATATTTTGTGTACCTGAAACTGACTCAAATCCAGATAGAACCAAACTGAACCAAAAATATAAATACCCAAATGGATCATAGGTTTCTAAACCCAATTGTCCGGAAGCAAATCAGAATGTCTAGCCCTAGTGTGAGACCTGAAAATGCATCTAATGACCGGTGACTATGCTCTCACTCATATATAGGTGATACATTCTTCTCTACAAAGGATATTTCCTTAAACTTTTATATCCAATAGAGATGTTGTTTCTTTGTTTCATAAACCGAGAGTATTATAAATTTTCTAACCAATTTCTTATTTTGTGCCAATTACACGTAAGTTCAGTTGACAATTTAGAAAACAATTTACTCTAAACTTTATTAACATCTACCAATTAGAATAATAAATTAGGTTGGATTATAAACAAAGAAACTGAAACAGAGAGAGTAGAGACAATAGAGATCTGACCTTAAAGTGTGGAGCAAGGTCAGAATGTCAACAGTATGTCTTGATACTTCCGTTCTCATGTTTTGATGTCTTTACAATGGTTCAAGATTGAAATATCTTCATGCTTGCCTAGGTTCAAGATAGAAATATCTCTGCCAACGTTTCCAAAAGCACCCCAGAAATCGGGAACATAAGTCGGCAATCCTCGAACAGGGTGGTGTAGCTATGTAGGAACAACAGAATCCTGCCGGAACTCGTTCCGGACATTCGCGGTGACTCTAAACGTATCGAGATCACTCGCATTAATTCTCGATGGCCTATATGGGCCGTACATCTCATCAACCAAATTTCCGGCCATTTTGAGAAAGAGGAGATTTCGAAGATAAACGAGCAGCGGTTATAAATTCATCGAAGAGAGACGTGGGGTTTTATAGGTCATGATGACATCAGCTTTGTGAATCCCACATATCTCTCCTCCTTTGAATCTGAACCGTCCATCTTCTCACCAAGCACACCACGTGTAGCATTGCCGTCTCGACTCTCTGTGCATGGATATGACGTGATCGCCCATTAAAGCTCAACAGTATCGAGGAAGTTGAACTCTCTTTGCATCCCCTAAATCCTAACTATAAGATGCGAATCAATCTAACGGATTAAAACGGGAGCTCGAGATTCGAGTTAATCAAAGAATATTCGTCTCTTGGAGTATGCACCCAGCACTCAAGAGACTGCGGAGTAATTGTTGGACATGGATTTCGCCCCAGCTCCCGTTTTAGGCCTGCTCCAATTTAGTTGGTCGACTACATAAATAAGGCTCATTAACCACGATTGAAATATGGGCCTAGCTAGTGAAGCCCAAAATGATGAAATCAGAAGAAGCCTGTTACAAGACGTTGAGTAAAATAAGAGAATATCTCGGAGGATGTTACACCAAATTGCGGGACGAGATTCAAGGAAGGAGTTCAAGCTAAAACCCTATTTAAGGCAGGCAAAGGCAAAGAGAAAATGACATATTTCTGACCCTAAGAACCGACACTACAACATCTCTCAAAGAACTCTAACTTTTTATTTCTTATTCAATCTCTTTTTGTAACTCCAACTACCATATCAATAAACATCTTTTTTGATTCATTCAACTATTAAAGATATTAGCTTCATATGAGAGTCTAGACCCGCTCTTTCCAAACACATCTAGAATACTTATTGTGAGTTTTAGCACCCACACCACTCCTCTGTGTCATGATCGTAACTTCTCAAGGAACCAAATTTAAACAAACAAAAAATTATAAAAAATAATCGACAACTTTTTGAAATGAGTTTAGTAAGCACGAAATGATCGAATTTCGTGAAATTTGATTTATCTAGATTACAATAATCGGAAAAAATAAACCGGTGAACCAAACTGTTAACTGGTTAATTTTTCTGATTATTTTAACCTAGATAAATCGAATTTCACGAAATTCCATAATTTCTTTTAAATTGTCTCCTGAACCAAACTAAACCGAATTTTGCTATGGATTTTAGCCAAATAACCAACCAAACTTATCCGAACCAAAATTTTGTTCAGATAATTTCTGCAAGTCTTTAACCGAGATACCCAAAACGAACTGAACCGAACGGTTCAAAGTTGCAGGTCAAATTTTTATTTTTACAATCCTTTACAACCCTTTACAACACTGAGATGAGCAAATGATCCAATCTTTAAACTTTAAAGCCTCAAAACCCATTTCAACAACTATACAATTTAAAACTGGGATTCTAAAACTATATGAATTAAGTTTTTACATCAGAGTCAAAACCACATATTTCCATTTGTGCACTCTTTCTATTCTACTACAAAGAATTTGAACTTCTTCAACCAATCTTTTTCCCCTGAACTGAAAAATAAACAATCTCTTATTTTGATACACTAATGTAACTCAAATCTCTTATCCTATCTTCGGATCCCAAAAACTTCTGATCTACTCTTGAAAAGTAAGTCCATCGACAGCCCGAGAGCCGGGGGAGGTTTAAGTCCCCATATGTATTTTCTAGAAGAAGATCCGCGAGTCCCGTCTTTAGTCGAAATATTTCTCATTGATGTCCCTTCCCCAGACTTGAATGATCTTGATAACCCTAAAGAATTCTCAGGCTTTACACCAAATACTGAGCTTTTCTTTGACTGATCTTCCAACGGATGCCCAACTGCACCGTCTTGGTGAGGAGGCGGAAACTTCTCGCTCTTGCTCTTTCCATTTGTTTGTGATATCGCTCTCCATCTCTGCAAAACACATATTAGCAAAGGAAAGGGTTACATACACAATCTTAACTACTCTTTTACAGAACCATCTCGCAGATTCTTTCATTGAAATGAAAATTTTACCTTGCTTAAAAGTTTATATGTATAGCTAATCTAAAAGCCTAATGCATATGCATGTATTTGCAACAACTTGATGCAAGCAGTATGACTAAAACTAGTGAATGCATTGATAGGAAATATAAATATGCTCATATGAAGACTCTGCATGGGATAAGATGATGGTTTTCTTACATCTAAGTTAGCTTGACTCTCGGCATTAGCTTCTGGGGCTGGAATAGCTCGTCCAGTGCGATCCCCACGATACCTTATTCTTCTGGCTCCATCTATACCACTAGCTTTTCCAGCAAGACCCTTTTTCCTATAAGTACAACAAAAGTAGCCATGAGAAGAGACCAACTACAAATCAATAGCTAACTATTCACCCCGAAAACGCATAGAAAAAAATGTTAAAAAATAAGTACCTTCTTGCCTCTTCGTCCCTCAGCTTTACATTCAATTCTTTAGAAGGTGGATACTTTGGTAAACTTGATGGATCACAAGCTAACGGTTCAATAGTAAAGAACTGTACACGAAAACCAAATGAAAATTCTCAGAATTTGAAGTTCTCTATATCAAACTAATTGAAAGATTAGAGGGGAAGGATGACTCACATCACTATTCAAGGCCGAGGTAGAAGTTCCTCGATCATCAGGGTCTATAGCGAGAAGTGTCTCGACTAGATGCACAGAGGATGGAGTGAAACCATTGAAGGCATCAGCCACACAACGTTTATAAGGATGTTGCGGTTTAAAGAGAGTAGCGTTTGGTAATTTGTACTTCTTCCAATACGAATCTGAAGGGGAGCCACATAATTTAAATATCTTATGAAGTTGTTCGACCTACAAAAGAAGCATTCATTGCTCTTTATAATGCAAATTCGGGTAAGAAACTAAAAAAATTCTATGTAGACTAACTCAATTAAGATAAACACAATTTTCTTTACCTCGGTTCTTCCTGGCATAACGGGTTTGCCAGCAAGTAACTCTGCCATAATACAACCAGCACTCCAAAGATCAACACCAGTCCCATAGTTGGTAGCTCCAAGAAGAAGCTCGGGAGGGCGGTACCAAAGCGTGACAACACGACTAGTCATTGTTTGCTTTTGCTTTGGATCATAAAATGTAGCCAACCCGAAATCAGCAATCTTTAGTATTCCATCATTATCTATAAGAAGATTAGAACCTTTGATATCTCGATGTAAAACTCCTCGACTATGACAATGCTCTAACCCAGATAGTAACTGCTTCATAAAGCATTTGATCTGAAAAACAAAATCCATTAAAAATGATCTAGACATAATTATGTAGTTAATAACCAAACTCTAAGATCAAGTTATTATTTTAACACCTTAGTTTAACATGAAGTGAAAATATCAAAATGAAAAGATAATAAAAGAACCAAATCCAATGAATGACAATTCATAAAGGAAGTTGAAAATTCACCAAAAAAATCAGAAAACATAATGCAAAAATGGGTCCACAAACCAATAATTCTACCATCATTAAATGCAACACTAGAAACAAAACCAAGCAGACGGAAACATTATACCATATGTGACAAAATAAGAAGGAACCTCAAGAAAAGAAAAAAACTTTATAAAAAAATAAAGATTAATCAAAGTGATTCTAGATCAAGAAAAAAGAAACCTAAAAGCATTAAAATCACAAATTCGGAAACATATCTTACATTGCACATTAATCTATGGTCTATGGTAATGCAATTAACAACATTAAGATGGATTTATCACCTGAGGAAGATCGAACTTGAGACCTTGTGTAGCTGCAAGACCAGAGAGATCATGTTCCATATACTCAAAAACAAGGTAGAGACTACACGAAACTCTTGAAGTAACTAAACCTTCAAACTTAATTACATTAGGATGATTAAGTCTTCGAAGCACAAGAATCTCTCTAGCCATAAATTTAACACTCTCTGCTTCCAAATTATCAAACCTAACTTTCTTCAATGCTACAATTTTCCCAGTCAATAGATCTTTCGCCTTGTACACATTGCTATAAGTTCCTTGTCCAATCTAAAAAATCAAAATTGCATCATCAATTAAACAAATAAACTAATCAAAAAAGTAAAAAATAAAAAAAACTTTCTAACCATACCAAAAGTTTGATTAGTGTTTTTGATTATGCTTAAATTTAATGATTAGTGTTTTTGATCATACACATTTCTATAAGTTTCATGGCAAATCTAAAATCAATCAAAATTACATCATTAATTAAACAAATAAACTAATCAAAAATCAAAATTTTCTGGAAATGATGATTAGTGTTTTTGATTAATACTTAAATTTAATGAATAGTGTTTTGATTAATGCTTAAATTAAAATTTGGATTATGCGATAATTTGTTACCTTCTCGAGCTTCTCGTATGTGGTGGCTCCTCGAGGAGTCAAGTCTTTGATCGATTCGCCACAAGCAGCAATCAACCACGGCGGCCATCCTTCCGGTGCACGGAGGCTCATACTTAAAAGTGACGGCGGCCGACGAGAAGAGCCAGCAGAGAAATCACCAGTGTGCCAAGTTCTCGCCGCTGGAATCTGAATCGAACCTAAATCCTTCTTCTCTCCGATTTCAACAACCTCCGGTACAGATACGGCGGCGTTGGTGGTGGTGGTGATTGTGGTGGTGACGGTGGAAGAAGAAGGCAAATCCTCCACCTTACGGATATTTCCCGGAGGAGCTTCATCGGGATTCTTCCGTTTATTATTATTATCTCCGGTGGATTCTTTGCACAAAACGCATCCCATTTGGGGTAATGATTTTGAATCGGTGAAGCTCTCTTTTAGCTTATCATTATCGCCGTGAGAGAGACGAAGAGATTTTTTTTTGTTTTCTCTTCAGAGAGTGAGGAATCGTATTTTTGTAAAACGACAGCGTTTTGAGTCTTTTGCACGTAGGAGTGAAAAATGGCGGTTTTCCGTTAAATAGTTAACGACTTGCTTGATGACGTTAAGATTTATGTTACTGCAATGGAATGAATTTTTGGTATTTTGACTATTCGTATCGTGGAGAAAGTGGTTAAAAGTGAAAAGGCCCTTTTGTATCATCGTTTTTTTTTCATTCCAATTACTTTATTAGTTACTAATCATAATCAATGTTTACAAAAAGTAACAAGAACAAAGAACATGAGTAGAATAAAAACCATTGTTAGTTTGAAAGTAAAATTTCCCTAACTAAGGTATCAACACACTGGTTGTGTATTCTTGATCGATAGTTGAACTTAATTGCATCAAACTGTAACTACCAGCGATATATTTTTTTTAATTTTATGATTAATAATATTGATAATATTGCAATTATCTCCTTCAAAATCTGCATGGCGATATCCCAAACTCCAAGCAGCTTGGAGGCTCCAGATTAGAGATGTGCATTATGCTTCTTCAATTGAATGGCAACCTTGAATTTATCCCATTTCGCCATGTAAAAATTTTCTGTTGGTGCTCCATATAATCCATCATAGACCAGAAGTACGATTGCCTATATGATGAGAGACATCATAGTTGCATTTAACCTAACCTAAAGGTGGTAGCTGCCACCGTTCCTTAGCATGAAGATGTGGTGTTGTATAGGTTTCCGTAGATGTTTAAGCATTATCTCTCACTATCCAACAATTCATTTGTATCAAATATCCCTTTGGGCAGAGTTTCTTGTACGTTCTCCACTTTATAGTTGAAAACCATATCGTTTCGTCTTTTTCATAATCTCCACATAATCCAAAAAGGAAGACACCGTAGGTGTTTCTCCGGGTTTGAGTTCTTGTAATTGTTAAGAAGATACCTAATTTTATCTTCGATGGTTGTTAGTAGGTTATCCAGGATAGCTGTAGGTATACCGGAAGCTCTCCAGACAGCTAATGCAGGGCGACATGTGAAGAACAAATGGTTGCTTGTCTCTCTATCAACAATGCACCGGGTACAAAATTCATTGACACGCATATTTCGTTGACGTAGATTATCCGCTGTCCCTATGGCCTGAGAAGCTAGTTTCCAAAGAAAATGACGTAGTTTTGGAGCAATATCAAGTTTCCAAATCTCCTTTGTTATATCTGGATGCGCCGCCAATGGAGGTAGGGGTTCTACATCTGATTCATCATGTGGTATGGATGCTAGCCAATATCCCGATTTTACACTATAGTGACCATCTTTTGTATAGCTCCAAAAAGTTGTATCTTCGGTCGATTGATCCGGAAATATATTTTCTGGATCAGATGGTGATCAGAAATATCTACCATTTCAAAGAGCTTTTCTTCATCCCACTGTCTCGTGTAATGATTGATGATGTCCGCCACTTTTCTATTTGGATTAATCGCCGAGAAAATTAATGGTGGTTGAGGTGGGTTGGTTGATAGCCAGGAATCTTTAACTAAATTAGTACTCATTCCATTTCCTATACTAACTTGTAACCCACGATTAAGTAATTCAGCCCCAAATCGTAGTGAGTTTCACCCATACAAAGGTTGTGCACCACTATTAGCAGTGAGGATGATTCCTTTTCTAAAGTATCTGGCTTTGAGTATTTTGTACACTAAGCTATTAGGGCGTCTCATAATTTTTCAAACTTAGTTCGTTAGAAGAACTTCGTTAAATTGGTGTAAATCTCTAAACCCCAAACCACCACTTTACTTTGACTAAGTAACTATTTTCCATGAGACCCATGACATTTTCCTTTTTTCCAATGTACTTCCCCACCAAAACCTAGCTACCATACTATTTATTACTGAACAAATCTCTATTGGTAACTGGAAAACGTTCATAGAGTATACCGGCATAGCATAAGCAATAGCTTTGATGAGTGTCTCTTTTCCTGCTGTTGTAAGAAACCGCGTCTGCCATCCATTAATCTTGCTTTGAACTCGTTCTTTAATATATTGAAGCATCTCTTTCTTCTTTCTGCCAAATTGTTCCGGTAATCCAGGATATTTTCCGCCACCGCCTAACGTTGGTATTTGGAGAAACTGCATTATAGAATCTCGAGTATGCAGATAAACTCTATTTCCAAAAGTAATAGAAGACTTCTCCATATTAATGCATTGTCCTTAAGCTATCTCATATTCTTTAAATATTTGTAATAACTGGGAAGTATGACGATGGTCAGCTTTAAGGAAAAAGAGGGAGTCATCGGCAAAGAGTAAATGGGTAATTGACGGTCCTTCATTACTAAGAGTGATTCCTTTCAGGCGTTGCGTTTTTCTTGTTGAGCTGTTGTGACCAGGTTACTTAATACGTCTACACAAAGTATGAATAGGTATGGTGAGAGTGGGTCACCTTGTCGTAAACCTCGGTTTGCTTCAAAATAGTCGTATGGGCTTCTGTTAATAAGGACCGAGAAAGAAACTATTTTGACACATCTCATAATCCATGTGATCCATTGACTTCGCAAAGCCTTTCTTGTATAGAACTTGTTCTAAAATGTTCCATTCTACACGATCATAGGCTTTACTTATGTATGTCTTTACCGCCATGTAAGAGTTAGAGCATCTTCTTCATGTCCATAGCGAATGCAGCACTTTATGAGCAATAATAACGTTATCCGTTATAAAACGTCAAGGAATGAAAGCGGCTTGATTTTCTGACACCACTGGCTATAAGATATTCTTCAATCTCTTGACTAATATCTTGGATATGGTTTTGTAGATCACATTGCAGAGTCCTATACGGTGAAAATCCTTCATTGTTTCCGGGTTCATAATTTTTGGAATAAGACAAAGGTTTGTATGATTCCAGTCCGGAGGAAAAAAACCTGTTGCAAAGAAATTTTTTACTTCCATCTCAATAGTTGGACCTACTGTCTCCCAATGTTGTTGATAAAAAGTCCATCTGGACCTGGAGCACGAGTTGCACCGATAGAAAACATTGCTCATCTTATTTCCTCTTATGTTACTTCACACGTAAGCTCCATGTTCATCTCCTCTGTAACCATCAGTTGTGTGCTTCTTAGAACCTCAGTTAGGTCACCATTGTTGGTGCTTGAAAATAGGTCACCAAAATACCTCGCAGCTTCCACAGCGATCTCTTTATTCCCATAAATATATTCATTGTTTGGCCCCTTAATCCTGGAGATGTTGTTTCTAGCCATTCTATTCTTGGTCGAAGCATGGGAGAACTTAGTGTTAAGGTCTCCTTCCTTTAACCATTGGTTCCTGCTTTTTGTTTTCCAGTAATTTTTTTCTTCTTTGTAAGCATATTGTAGTTCCCTTCTCATGACTCGGATCTGATCAAGTGATGTAACTCCATCAGTGTGTGCCTCATCGATGCTTTTGGTGAGTGACTTGATTTTTTTTTGTAGAGTTGTTGTTGTTATGTCGTTTCCAAGAAACAATCTCTCTTCTACAGCTCCGAATCCGATCTGATACAATATTTATAGATCCATTAACATTGTTATTCCACCCTTGTTTAACAATTTCAGACACTTCTGGGATTTTTTCAAGCCGAGTATCATAGTGAAAATTTATATTTCCTTTATTCGATGAAAGTTTAATTTTGGTAATGGCTGATCGATGATCTGACTCAACCATTTCAAGATACTCAACAGAAGATGATGGGAACATGGCCTTCCATTCGTCATTTGCCATTGCTCGATCCAACCATGATTCAACATTATGTGTGCCCCTTTTACCAAGCCAAGTCATATTGTTCCCGGAATAAGGTAAATCAGATACACGACATGTTTGAACCATGTTTTAAAAATCGACAAGACTCCAAGGTTCCTTTGTTCTCCCTCCTTTCTTTTCATTTGCATTAAGTATTTCGTTGAAATCTCCACACATTAACCATGGATCTTTACGATTGACTGCAATGCGTTCAAGTTTTTCTCATACTATATGTTTTAATTTACGAACGGAATTACCATAGCCCTTTTGTATTCTCAAATAAAAAAATTAATGCCCAAAAGTTATTTAACTTTATATTTTTTTTTGTTCAAATAAATTTGACTTTTTTTATGGGAAGAAAGTTGATTTATGCTTTTATGTTAGTTATTTTTAAAATACTTCTAAGTATTTTTTTTCTAGATCTAATACTAGATACGCATTTGTCAACGAAAACATTAATTTTAATAATAAAAATAAAATCTATGACGTATTCCGCCAATAATAACTGACAAAAAAAGAGATCACTAAGTACAATTATGTTGTTGAATTATGTTAAGTTAAAAAAAAAAAAAAAAAAAAACCAAATAAGCGAAAAAAATAAAATTCTACAGCATCTGACAAGTCACGTCATTTTTGAAGAATGGGCCAAATTTATTATTCCACGTCAAAATAGAATAAGAATCTTTTTACATTTTATCCCATTCATGTTGTATTTATTTATTCAAACTGTATTCAGTTGCATTTAGAGTAAACAAAATATCGAAGAGAATAAATCTCCCTGAATCTTTTACCAATCAAACAGAATATAGTGAAAAAAATATTTCGGAGCACGGACTATTTACATGAACAAATCTCATTGAAAAAAAAAAAATACATGAAATAATAGTTACACAAATTTCTCCATTCAAAATAGATTTTGTGTGGAAGCACACTTTCTTATTGGTCAAAGGTTTAAAAATATTTATACTAGATCTAGGGTTCAGTCTCATAAAATTACATATTTTACAGATTAATTGATATAAACTTGTCAAAAGTTTTTTTTGATAAATTTTCACCTTTTTATCATACTGCTAGAAAAAACTTGTCAAAAGTTCAAGAGTATTATAGATAGAGTCGTTTGTCGTGGTTTCGTATGTTACAGAAAAAAATTTATCCATCATAAAGATATCGTACATGCATAACTGTTTATCGTAGATCCAAGTATTGCGGAAAGAGCATGTCGAGCATAGGAATATCGTACATGCAGAACCATCTATCAGAGAGAATTTACGTCGTAAAATCATTGTTTAAATAAACTTTTCGTCATAATCGCATAGTGTATGTAATGTTTGATCAATTTTTTACTTAAGCTAATTGGGCTTAATAAAAACATATGTGTGTGAATATGAAATGGGCCATAATGGTTGGTCAAGCTCATGTCGGTCTTCTAGAGGAGGACGGGTCGGGTTAGACGAGAGTCAAAATTGTTTCGCGATCCCTCAGAATCAGCTTCATGGAGATCGTTGCATCATCTCGTCACCCACCTCTCCTAGATTTTTGTTTTGACTTGGTGCAATCTTTTGTTGAACATATTCAAATCACAACCATCTCAAAATCCTCTATATAAACAAGAGTTCTTCCTCTGTTTAAACACAGACGATTACACACAAAAACAAACTGTAAAACACCCTGAAAGCAAGCCCTCTTAGTTCAAGTAATTTTATATGAGAGTATCGTAGAGTTAAAGGTCATTTAGAACTGTGTTTTGAGTGTTGGCAAAACTAGTTGTTGTGGTTGTATCCTGAGACATTTGAATCTCAGATTCCCGTCACAATGCGGGTGATTCAAAGAGTGAAGGAAAGAGATTTTTGTCTCATCTCCGTTCATCACCCTTCCTTAAATATTATGGTTTTCATTTCAATTCTCTGTAGTGCTACAAAATCATTGCTCTTACATTCTTAACTCTTTGAATCCGTTGTTGTTATATACACATCTAACGGATTGAAATTGAGAATCATAAACAAATTGTGATGAAAACTTGTGTGTGTTTACAAGTCTCAGACTTTGACTTACCAGTTTGTGATTGGTTAAAACCTGTAATGCCCCGTCCGCCACCGTCCGTGAGCACCTCACGTCCTCTTTAGGCCCATGGGCCCCACCTTCGTCCGACGGCCGGTGCATTAATTTTCCGAGGCCCTAGAGACTTGTTACCATCCCTACAAATCACCACATGATCTTTTTCCGTGCTTTGGCATCACTCACATGGTACCGACAATCACTTCCTGGTAGGTCACCCATCCTAGTACTACTCCAGCTCAAGCACACTTAACTCTGGAGTTCTAACTAGAGGAGTGACGGAAAAGATAAGTGCACTTTGGCGATATAGGTAGCCAAATCAAATCTCTTAACCTCTTCTCAGAAACCGGGATGTTACAAAACCTCTAACACATCACGGCAAAAGCTTGCGAGTCTCGGAACTGTGTAGTGATTGCTTCAATGGAACTCTCATTGGAGTGAATATTGTTCAGTGGTTTTATCTCAAACCCGAGACGAGATCTACAATTTTTGTGGTTCGTTTGAAAAATTGAACTCTGGATTGCAATTCAAGTTTGTATCATGAAATTTGGTTAAACAAACGTTAAAAGTATATGTAACATGCGTTGTTTTGTATTTTTTCCTTAGAACCAAAGTGAACATTGCCATGTTTTTTTCAAAAAATAAAATGATCTCTAGTGTTTCTTTTGATTTGAGTTAAATTAAACTAAAACATGCAATTTTTGCTGAATTGGTTGCTGTTGTGGTTAGATAATCTAACACTTGGACATCGAGACTCATTGTCTATTGTTTTTAACTTTTGATTATTTCATTTTTTTGCAAATCGGGAAAGGAAAAAAATAATTATGTAACGTGCAAATTTAATTGGTAGATGTTATCTTTAGACTCATTTTCTCTTGTTGCTTGAATTTTCTGAAAATCCGGAAAATTAATTCAGTTAACCTGCAGCTTTAGTTGATTTCCCTGATTTCATTATATAATTTTTTTTTACTTTGATTCTGGTAAAATTTAGTGTTTGTTTGAGAACATGGCTAGCGAAAACGCAAATATCTCCATTGTTGCTAAGGTCACCGAGACCACCACCAAGAGGTCTGAAACTGAAATCCAGTTTGATACTCTTCCACCTGTTAAGATGACAGTCTTTAAACCTGTGCTAACTGCATTCCCAGACCAGTTTCAAGCGGTACAAATTCAGCATGTCTCCTTCCCTACAAGTTCGACGGAATACGTTTAGGATATTGCAGAAAAATATGTTCTTCTACTTGACAACGTTGAGCTGAGCCAATACCCATGTGAATAAAATTATATTATCTCAACATATAACTTTGATCCACATGCACTTATGAGCGCCCATGCTTGGGAACATGGCGCCTTCCTTGTAAAGGATACATCCATAATCGTCTCTACGATCAGCTGTACAGCGTGTATTACAATGTTAAGATTTATAAGGGATTATTGGACTTTCTTGATAAAAATTAGGCCTGGAAAAAAAATCCAAAATTTTGGAAAGGCAATGTACCTTCGTACAAATACTTGAAAGTGTGGGGGTGCCTTGCAAAAATTGTGGTTCTACCTCTAAAAATGTCATCATCGGACCTAAAATGGTAGATTATATTTTCATCGGATATGCTTATGATAGTAGTGTTGGACATATCCATTTACCAAATATTTTTCACGAGATCAAGTTGTTAAATTATCAAAAGGAATGCGTTTAAAGCCTATAAACAAAGATGACGCCCGATGGATACCACCTATGTGATTGGAAATCCAAAAATATATATTCAAAGGGAAAATGAAATCAAGTTGATTCAGAGCTGAGCATTGTAAGACTATGTTTATACCTAGTTCCTAAAGATAACAATAAATAGTGTTACATGTATGCGTTGAGGCTAAGCTTTGGTTTTTAATGATATCATAACTTTGAGATATTCGTGGTGTATTACATGATGCTTCTAAAAATAAAGATAATGGGATATCACATAATGAGTGTGAAATTGGGTTGTTTCTAGAAGAATGAAAGAAAAACTATATTATTCAAGTTCACACATGAATATCTAAAAATATTCAAAGCCAAAATAAACACAATAACGAACTTAGCTCTATGAGAAAATATTGTTCACCTCATGGCCGAGTAAATCCAACATATATTAAAAATGATTGGTTCAAAGCTGAAAATGCTACCTTTCAGACAAAGTAACATTTTTATATACTCTCAAACGTCTGTCTAGTGTAGTCAAGTTGTGTCAAGTCTAATCAAGTCAAGTTTAGTTTGTTAAAATTTGTCGAGTCTTCATGTGTTTAGTGCCATTTCTATTCATGTGGAGGATTGTTGGATCGAATTTTTACTTAAGCCAATTTGGCTTAATAAAAACAATGTGTGTGAATATGAAATAGGCCACAATGGTTGGCCAAGTTCATGTCGGAGCTCCATAGGAGGACGGATTGGGTTGAACGAGAGTCAAAACTATTCCACAATCCTTGAAAATCAGCTTCATGGAAATCGTTGCATCATCTCGCCACCCACCTCTCCTAGATTTTTGTTTTGACTTGGTGCAATATGTTGTTGAACATATTCAAATCAAAGCAATCTCAAAAACCTATGTAGAAACAAGATTTTTACCTATGTTTAAACACAGACGATTACACACACAAAACAAACTAAAAAATCCCTTCAGCAATCTCTCTCAATTCAAGAAGTTTTATTTGAGATTATCATAGAGTTAAAATTCGTTTAGAACTATATTTTAAGTATACAGATGGCTGACTGCCTAGACTGCTTTAATGAACACGAACACACATAAAAAAAATGGCGCGAATGACATTAAAAACCTCCAATGTAGCAAACACTTATATTTTTCCTTCAAAATGAAACTTTTGCTAATTTAAACCTTCAAAGTGGTATTCCGATTCACATCAACACTTCAGATTATGAAATACTTAATTCTATTAACATATTAGTAAACTCCGTCGATTTTTTTAATACTAAAAAGTGATTTTAGTACAAATAAAAGCAAATTACTCTATATCTTAAAAATGAATAATTTTATAAATTTTATTTGCTTTCTGCTGTTTTAAAACCATGTTTTATTTATAAAAAAAATAACGGAGTTAACTAATCCATTAATAGAATTAACTGTTATGTAATCTTAAATGTCAGAAACAAAATGTTACTTTAAATGTTTAAATTAGTAAAAGTTTTAGTGTAAAAGTTTAAAATGAAAATAAAAAAACTTTTGAGATTTAAAATAGAAGTGATTTTAATCTTGAAGATTTTTTATGAGATTTTTTCAAATAAGAAAAAACATTAATATAATCCTTAAATTTCATAGAATATACTCCAGCAAGGACGATACGATATGTTGTTGTAAGATGACATGTGGACTAAACCAACCTACAATTGAATGTAGATAGATATGGACGAAATGTTGGTCTTTAAATCTAAACCCCTTTAGATTCCTTCCTCATTGGTGCAGAGACTGCACTTCACTTATCACCAATAATAATACTTTTTTTTTATTTTTCTCCATTATTATTATACTCGAGAATCTATTGACAAATTGGCATTAATTAAAGCAACTTAATAATTATCAACGCGGTCCGCACTATTTATATCAAGTAATGTTCCACAAATATTTTATTTATGCAAGCAAAGTCATTTAACTTTTTTGACGATAGAAAACAACATATTGAAAATTTAAGTCTTCCACAAAGACTAATTCAAATTCACGTTATATGAAAGAGCCAAAAAATAAAAGTAAGAAACCCAAAGACCACGACGACGACGACAAAAGCTTAAGCACGTTTTGTCGAGGAGGGAATTTTCTTGAAAGACTCGTTAGTTCTTTAAAGATTTAAAATTAAGTCAAGTAAACTCAAGTAATAATGTTAAGAAAATAAATGGGGAAAATTGAAAAAGCAGAAAGATGTAAATGAATGGTCAACATTTTGGAATATTTTGGTAATTGAGTTTTAAACCAAATTAGACGTATGGCTTTGTTGTTCACTAAATGCAATGCCTTTAATGGTCCAACCTATCTCTCTCAATCTTTGTGTTTGATGGATTCATATTTGGTTAAGTTTTTTTTCACTAACCAAAAAATAAAAATAAAAGGTGTTCATTCTGAATTTGGTTTAGTTTGGTTTTGCTAATTAAAAAAATTGTTTTGATTTAGAATGAATTACTAGAGCAATATAATCTAGTAGATAGTTTGATAAAGATTTTGTTTCAACTTGGATAAATTATTTCATCAAATATACTAAGAAATTTTTATTTTGAAGCAAAAATTTCATTTCTATTTCTTTATTTCGACTTCTTAGAAAGTGAATCAATTTTAACCATCGTGGTATGTAATTGAATTCATCTTGGTTTATGATTCAATTTTTGGATTGGTCATTTCGGTTTGGTTTCAGAACTGGCAGGTTTGATTTATCTGGATTGAACAAACCTAAGTGAACCACCGATTCTATCACGAAACCGACCTAAACCAACCAATTCTATCAACCAGAATATAACTGAAAAAAGAATCATGAATGAACCTGACACTCCATGCTCAGTGAACTACTAGGTAAGATCTCCTTTATGGGATTATAAGCATTGCATTTACTAAAGTTTTAATAAAGCAGAGAAGAAACACAACACATAAAATTATAAACCAGATTAATATCATATCTAGTGCCAATGAGGCCAGTTTGATAGATCCTACCCAGAACAGAGCTTTTCCAACGCCACATTCTCATCTCCACCACTCGATTCGATCGCACTCCTAACCTGAGCCTCTCCAAAACCCATCTCCACGAGTTTCCTGACCTGCGACAAATCAATCCAACACTTGACATTTTAATAAACAAACTAGATTCTGCATTTTGTCAAAACATTAGAAAGTCATATTAACAACTCACTTTCTCCGCTAGAGAAGAGTTCTTGGCGAAAGTTTCGGTCCAGTAACGAGCTGTTGACACAAACACTTGATAGTTCTTGATGTACTGTAAACATCAAAGTTAACGAATTTGCTTCAACGTGACTAATAAAAAGAGGGGGGAACCGAAGATGATTAAAGGTGATATAGAAGAAGAACCTGTTCAGCAACAACAGCATCTTGAGGGTCTTTAGGCTCAGGTGCAGAGAGTAATGCTTGGATTGAAACAAGAGCTGTCTTCAAAGTAAGAGCTGGACTCCACTGGTCTTTCAAGATATCCAAGCATATCGCTCCGCTTTGGCTACTAATATTTGGGTGCCTTTAGGTTCCATTAAGATCAATCAACCAAGATAGACTCTTAATTAGCACACAATGCATCAATATACTAATATACACCAAATTTGTAATAGTAAAATGTATGTAAAAAGAATCTTAAAACCACTAAACTAAAGATTACACTTCTGACCACAGATAAGAGATTATCAAATGTATATGTTACAACCAAAACAATGATTCAAGCTACATAACAGATTCAGAACCAGTTATAATGTACTGTAATACTAAACTTAAGTTCTTTCACATGATCAATCTCACTAAGAAAACTACAAATACAAGTGATGAATATAAAATCAGTCATAATCTTTCTTACCAAACTTTGGTTGAAAATTGCATCTTTGGTGGCTCAAATGGATACTCTTCTGCAATTAAACAACACAACACGAATCATACACTCATAAACCCTAAAAATATGAACTTTAACACTCATATAACCACAATCAAGAAAAAATTTAACTTCCCAAACATGTAATTTCAATTAACCCAAACCAATCCAAGCAGAATCAAGTAAAGCCCCTAACTTTACACAAACTAGCTTCTGGGTTTTCGAATTTCGCAATCAAAAGACTTAAAAAGTACACGAATTTGGGTTTAGACCTGGAATTGTGATATCGATCTGAAAAGTACCGCCTTCGTAAGGAGTACCGATAGGACCAGGAATGGTTCCGGTGAGTCGGGTGAGATTATCGGATTTTGGGCTGACCCGAACACCCGAAGCATCTTTGTCTTTCTCGCAATC
>CM051390.1:12754701-12804701 GCA_028015245.1 Cardamine occulta
TACGAGCTCTTTCTGGACTCTACCGTAATCTATCATCTTCAGAGATCCGATTGAAATCTCCCAAAATTGAGAAGCTCAAACCCTAATAAGAATGGATTTATTAACGAGTTTATTTATTAGTATTTGGATAATAAATGGATCTTCTTTTCTTGCATTCTAAAGGGATTATCGAACAGTCACTTTATTTATATTTTTTTCTTTTTCAGTGTTTTTCCTTCCTACTACATTCAATTGAGAGTAATTATAGTAAAACCGGAATAAACCAAAATTGATTTTTATTTCTATTGTTGTTATCCGGTTTGCATCTGACTTGGTTAAGGATACTTCAATTTACGGACGAATACCTGAACACGTACACGAGTCAAATTAACATTAAATTACAGTAAATTGGAACCATAATATTTTATTAATTTATATTGATATTAATTTATACTAAATAAATATTAATTTATAATATAAAATAATAAATATTAATTTATAGAGAGTTTTATTAAAATTTAAAAATATATAAATTAAAACAATTTGATCTAAATAAAATTAATGTTTTATGTTATAAATGTTAATAGTTTTAAACTTGAAACTTGAATTTTTTTTAAAAAAAAATTATTTTGATAATAAATAATAAATACTATAAATGAATTAACTTATATAAATAATTAACAAAACCTTAAATTTATGATTAGTGACTTCAATTGTTGTATTTAAACAGCATATACTACTATTAAAATAAATAAATATGCATATTTAGAAGTAAAACATTTATAGGAAATTTTGTTTATTTTTATGAAAAATTTATAGATGATATAACAATAAGATAGTTTAAAACGCAACAAAATATTTTCTTTTATAAGAAAAGTTAGTGATGAGTTCTAACAGAAATTTATTAAAAGAAAATTAAAATTATATTATCTTTATATATATATATATTTACATGATTATTAATTTATGTAATTATTGGGACCATATATTTACATAGAGATACTAAAAATTTATTATCTTATTATTTTATCAAATTTTATTTATTTTTACATCGATCCGAGTTGAGACCAACAAATTTTATTATTTTATAATATTTATTAATTTATCGAATATTAATTTATAGAGGTTTTAGTGTAGAAATTTAATATCCAAAGCCAATTGGCATACAAACCAACGTAAGTTAGCTTTCCATTTCGTATTACTTAACATTTTTTATATATTGGTGAATTGGCTATTTATACCGTTTTCTAAATTTAATTTAAGATATAGACACTTTACTATTCTGAATTAAGAAATCGACACTAACCAAATCAAGATTTTGAATCAATCAGATTAGGAGAGTTACAGTAAATAAACATTGCCGTGTGACTTGGTAAATTCCAAAACATAAAAGTAAAAGAGAACAAACTAAAATAAAACAATTAAGAGGGGTGTATACTGTACAATCTAATATACTGTTTTTATAAGTAAAATATGATTTGGATTTAAAAGTTTCATGTGAGATTTCATAGTTAAAAATAGAAAGATCAAAATCTCATGGTTTTAGATGAGCTTTTAGAGAATTTAATAACAAAAAATATATTTCACCAAAATTCAACCAAATTATCTCTAATTTCATTCAAACTCAAATCACACCAAATAACTCATTCAATTCACCTCCCTAAAATTAGAGGTTTTTAGATGCATAGGTGTGCTCATGTTTCTTGTCTCAACCGCATTGTCGACACTGAATAAGAGAAGTCTCCAAAACGAGAAGGCAAGAAAGAGAAAGAGAGCTCACAACGAGATAGAAAACAAAGTCAGACGATAAGACGATTGCAACATCAAAAAGATTAGAAGATCCAGAAGAAGAGGAAAAAGCATCCAGACAAAACTTCAAGGATACAACCCATAGAGCAAACACAAACCCGAAGCTAGAACCTATAATGCCAAATCCGGAGAGCATACATGGAGACACACACAAGCCAATTATGAAGAGACAACACTAGCAAGAAAGGAGACCCCCTAAGCTCACTACGCTGCCAAGAAAACACAAATCAAGACATGAAGCAGAACAAACACAACAAAGAGGAAGCCATCCTCGAGCCACAGACTAAGATAGAAGCTCCACTGCAAAAATTAGAGTGAGAAACGAAGCAGGCACTTACCAACCTTAACGACAAAGGGAGCGAAACCTAACGGTGACTCTTTGAGCGGCGAAAACCCAAATCGCTCAGCCTAATTTCCCGTCCTCGAGTGAGAGAAGGAAATTGATGGACAAGAAAACACCAAACACGCGAAGAAACCAACAGAGAGGAGTTCGATGTTGTGACCAGAGGGAGAGTTTAAAATCTGATCTCGCGCGCATCTCAAATCAAATATCAAACTAGAACTTGAAAGATTTAAAGAATAAATTTTCTTTATTAGATTTAGAAACTCTCTCAAAACTAAATCTTTCTCTCAAGGTCTTATAGAACATCTCTCCATAGACTCTCATTTATAATAAAACAAACACCTCCTTATTCTATTATGAAAAGATAAACTTCCAAATTTTATCTAAATCTACTTATTTAGATTTTAGTTATATTTCCTTTTTCTTATCTCTTTTAGCCTCTTCTAAAAGTAGATAACTTCTTCTTCAAGTCTTGGAATTATCCAATATTTTTCCCCGTAATTCCAACTTGAACTTCGAGATGTTCAATTGCTTGTACTCCAATTAGGTTCCTCATTTCCTTGAACTTGATTCTAGCCAATGGTTTGGTGAGTATGTCTGCCTTTTGTTCCATGACAGGTACATGCTCCACCTCAATCTGTTCATTCTCCACACGCTCTCAAATAAAATTATATCTAGAAAGTATATGCTTACTCCTTTCATAAAACACTGGATTCTTGTTTAGTGCAATGGCTGACTTGTTGTCAATCCTAAGTATGACCTTCTTGTCTATACTTAGTATTTCCTTCATCAATTCCTTAAGCCATATAGCTTGCTTTGTTACTTCTCTCTTAATTTTGTATATCCATGTTAACCCCATAGGTTTCACCCCATCTGGTTTTATAACGAGCTCCCAAGTCTTGCTCCTTGTGATAGAATCCAACTCTGCTTCCATCGCTTCAATCCATTCTTGATTATCACCATGTTCGGTTCCATCTTCTATCAAACCTCCATGGGATAGTTTAAATATTCCTGATTCTGCATAGATTTGATTCGTTGTAGATGACCAATCCCAAGCCTTTTTCTCATCAAACACCACGTCTCTACTTACAATCCTTTCCCGTGACTGGATCATAGAGTCGGTAAGCTTTGGAACCTGGTTCTGTTCCAAAATTGATCATAATTCTTGACCTATCATCTAACTTTTTTAGATGTGGTCCAGTGATTTTTGCATATGCGACACACCCAAAAACTCTTAAATGCTCGATGTTTAGTTTCTTGGACGTGAAGCTTTCATACGGGGTCTGGCCTTTTAAGGCTTTTGTGGGAACACTATTGATGAGATATGTCGAATGACGTACAGTTTCTCTCCACATATCATTCAGAATTTTCATTGCTTGAAGCAAGCTTCTCGTCATCTCCATCAATGTTTGATTCCTTCTCTCCACCATGCCATTTTGTTGTGGCGTATATGGTGCAGTTAAAGGTCTAGAGACTCTGTTTACTTTGCAAAAGTGAATAAAATCAGCTGAGGTAAACTCTCATCCTCTATCGGTGCAAAAAGTTTTGATGGAGAGCCCAGTTTTTTTTCCACAAAGTCTTTAAACTTTTTAAACCGATCGAATGTTACACTTTTCTCCTTTAGCAGCATCGTCCACATGTACCTTGAAAAATCATCTATTAAGACAAAGACATACCGGTTATTTGCTGGTGTTGATGGTGTTATCGGTCCACATAAGTCTCCATGGATTAACTCCAATGCTTGTGTTGCACGGAAGGTGGCTTTAGTTGGGAACGAATTTCTCATTTGTTTGCCGGCTAAGCATGCATCACACCCATTCTTCTCATGTTGTACCTGCGGCATCCCGATGACCATCTGCTTTTTCACCATATTATTCATAACTCCAATGCTTATATGTCCTAGCCGAGCATGCCAAGTACATGTAGCTTCATCGTCTTGTATAGAAAGACACTTCAGATAGCTTATTTCCATTGGAATTTTGTAGAGTCGGTTTATAAATCTTATTACTTCTACTAACAGCCTTCTGTGTGGATTTCTTAGTGTTAAAACGTCCCCCTTCATGTTTACTTCGCACCCATGCTCTGTGCTTGTCCAAGGCTTATAATGTTATGCTTTAGGTCGGGTATAAAGTAAACGTCATTGAGTGCTTTTCTTTCACCAGTCTTGCCCATAAAGACAATGGAGCCTTTTCCGACGATATTAACATACGAGCCATCACCAAACTTCACTCTCCCTTTGATGTTTTTGTCTAAGCTTGAGAATAAATCTTTTTCCCATCATGTGATTACTTGCTCCTTTGTCTAGGTACCAGACACTTTCATCATTGGCGTCATAGTTCTTTGGGAACACTTTGTCTTCATTGAGGAGCACTACTTCATGAACATAAAGAGCCTCAGCTTCTTGAGTCTCATGAAAATTTGTCTTTGTTACTCTCTCGGGACAAAACGATGCATAGTGACCAAACTTGTCACATCTCCAGCATATGACTTTGGAAAGATCTTTCTTTTCCTTTTGATCATGTTCTATGGTTTCTTCTCCTTGATTTTGGCCGTTGAACCTTCGTCGTCCCCTGCCTCTACCAAAGCTTCCTCTGTTTCCACCTCTGTTAAAACTGCCTCTATTAAAACCGCCTCTATTAAAACTGCCTCTGTTTCCACCTCTGTTTCCAAAGCCTCCACGGTAGTTGTTTGAGTTTGAAAACATGAGCTTTCCTTGATCTTCGCTTTGAGTTTCTTCCCCCACATGTTCTTCATACGCCTTTAGTCTTCCAAATATATCTTCAAATCCCGTTGTTTTTAGGTCTAGGACTTGTTCTAGAGATGCTACGATATGAATGAACTTGTTTCTCGGAAGTCCCTTCAAAAACTTCTTCACCAGTTTTGTTTCATCAATTGTTTCTCCAAGGGAGGCTGATTGAGCTGCGAGGCCTGATATCTTACCGGAAAATTCATCAACCGAGTCAGTGTCACCCATCTTCAGCATGTCCAGTTCCACCATCAAGATTGGAAGTTTTGCTTCTTTCACCCGGTCTACTCCCTGGTGTCGAGATTTGATGGTGTCCCACAGTTTCTTTGCTAAGTCTTGTTCTCCGACTTGTAAAATGAGTGTCTCGGGGATGGATTGGAACAGAAGTGTTGACGCCACATCGTTCTTCTTTGGATCGGAAAACCCTGGATTGATTATTTCCCAAACTTCGCTAACTCGAAGAGTTATCTTCATCCACATCGCCCAAACTGTATAGTTTGTCGATGTTATCATCGGACAGTGGATTGACGGAGCTCCATGATCCTTAGTTCGCGGTGCTTGATTCACGTCTTCCATGCTTGATTCCGTGAATCCCTAATCACCACCTTTGATCGACTCTTCAACTTAAGCTCTGATACCAATTAAAATCAAATATCAAAGTAGAACTTCAAAAATTTAAAGAACAACTTTTCTTTATTAGATTTAGAAACTCTCTCAAAACTAAATCTCTCTTTCAAGGTTTTACGGAACATCTCTTCATAGACTCTTATTTATAATAAAACAAGCACCTCCTTATTCTATTATGAAAAGATAAACTTCTAAATTTTATCTAAATCTACTTATTTAGATTTTAGTTATATTTTTTTTTTTTTTTTATTTCTTCTAGCTTCTTCTAGAAATAGATAACTTCTTCTTCAAGTCTTGGAATTATCCATCAGCGTCATCTCCAGTCTTCAGGAAGAGACAGCCAAGGAAGAAGAGAACTGTGAGGGGATCCCTTTTCCGGCCGCCGAATAGGAAGATCGGAGATATAGTGTAGTGGCAATACAGAAGATGAACAGACAGTTTTCACATAATCGTTTTTCGTAAAGATCCAGAATTCGAACAGGTATAACTATCAGAATACGACCTAGAACAAGACGATTCGACAGCAAATCTGAAAGATAAGACTCTGAATGACAAGATATGATCGGTTTTATCTAGATTTAAGGAACGACACGAGAACGAAAATACTTAACTTCTAAGCGCTGCTCTGATACCACTTGATGAGATCTGCCCTAGATCGACACTTAGAAGGTTGAGTTGGAGGTCCAAAAGTGTAGAAATGATAGTTTTGAGTGAAACAACTTCGGATCTGATGGTTTAGAGGGTGGATCTGGGGGTTTAATGTGAAAAACGAGTTTGGTGGATTGAAAGAAACTTTCAAAGGGTGTGACAAACCTTTGAACTTTCAGCCTTGATCTATGCTAAGGATATGACACACCTAATCAATTCACAAGTTGAATCTATAATATGACACATACAGATTCAGATCAAACAAAGGAAAGAGGTTTTTGATTAAAATGTTTGATAAAAATCTCAGAAAAGAAAAACAGAGTTTTAAAAGAGATAGATCTGCATGAAGGCGTGGGGATGCATGATGGACAAGTGTCCTAAGCAGAAACAAAACACAGAAATTCTGAACTAAAGAAAATGGGCCACGAAATGGGCCTAAAGAAAGAGAAACAGCCTAAAGAAGGATGGGCCGTAAAGATGGATTTTAATAAATGGGCAATGACGTAAGGAAGACTTGGAAGTCTCGCTAAAACCTTGTCAAGAAAACCCAGTGGGAAAAACTTGACAAGGGAAAAGAGCACTCACCTAAACTCCCTTTCCCATTGTTGAAATCATATGGCTTGAATCGAAACCAGTGTGGTTTGATAAGCCATGTTTTCTTGCTCCGTGCTTAGATGTCTCAACATTCCTCCAATTGCTTCGTTGAACAGCTTAGCTCGAGCTCTCGTCATTGGTCCTCTTGGCACAGCTAGAACGTCCTTTCCAAGTGTATCCTCAGGTACAAGTTTAGCATCCGCAGCAACAAGCTCTGGTTCATGCTCTGGTTCATGCTCCGGTTCATCCTTGCTCTCCATAATCATATCACTTTTCCGGCCGCCGAATAGGAAGATCGGAGATATAGTGTAGTGGCTGCAAGGATTTTTTCTGTCAGGAAGAAGAGCTTCTCAAAGGCATTTTTTATCATTGACTTTTCTCTTCCTATGTCGTCGTTCGTCGCTTGGAGGTGAGTGTTTCAGAGCTAACCGTGAACTCTTTGACACTTCTAAGATTGAGAAGAAGCATAGTCTTTTTGTATTTTGTACTATTTTACCAAGCTATAACTCTTCTGGTGCTTTTAAAAAAATAACATTTATCAAAAAAAATATTCCTTTTCTCACATCACTTAGATGTTACTATAGGCTTGAAACTATTTAATATTGCTTAGTCTTACTTACTTCAGCATTCTCAACCAAAATATAAAATTGGTGCCCATCAACAAAAAGTATATATCCTTTATATTATAAAACACATCTCACATAACCAAATTAAATTGTGCCACATAGATTTTATTTTAAATTTCTGCCACATAAATATTTAATTTAAATTTAAATTCCATTAAAAATATCAAAAATAAAAAGCAGATAAAAAAAAACTACAAAAAAAAAAATCTCACGATGACCTCCTTTTTTCTAAAGATATGGAAAACTAAAATTATTATAAAAAAAAATTCTATAGTCTATTTTTCTAGTTTTCTTCAAAACCCCTAAAATATCTCTACTACACCACATATTAGAGATACTTACTACGCGGTTAACATTTTACTTAGATATCTCTATTAACTTCCAAGATTCAGTTTTTTTCCTATGCCAAGAAACTTATTTAATAAAATTATAATTCCAGCAAAGAAAGAAAAAATGAACATTCTAGAGATGAGTTTGATAAATGATAGGATTTTATTGTATTTTACATAATTTAAATGTCTTTACAGTTTTATAAATGATTTTAACATTTTTTTGTAATTTTGGATTTAATTAAAATTACATTTTAATTTGACATAAAAACATATTTTTTTCTCTATAACTCTTTTTTCTTTTTTTTTCAGAACGCTAAAATCGCCTACAACTTTTTTTTTCTCTCTATTTGTTCTCCCTCTGTATTTTTTTCTGTTGTAAATCTTTACAATTCTTCTTTCTCTCATCTCTATTTATCCAGGTAGGTGACAAATCTATATATATTCATTCAAATTCATTTTTTCTTTATGTTATACTAATTATATGTGATCCATTCAAGTTTAAGGTACTTTTAGATTATAATTATTTTTCTCAACTAAATTCTTCAAATAAATAATGGAAGATTAGAGCTCTTATATCCGGGACTTGAGATTTCTATCTTTGGTAGATGAAAAGATATTAAATTAAAAGTAAATTTTTTAAAAAAATTTATAAGTCAATTTAAGAACATATAATGGTATTTTAGATGAACGTTGAAAGTATATTTTCATTTGAATCTTTACTTATTTTTCATCTATTTTTTTAAAAAAAAATTGTTCTTATTAAATCAATTTTGTTTGCCTGTTTCTGAAAAAACAAAACATTGCATAACTCATGTGTGATAGGGAGATAGAATTCAAGCATCTGTGAAACAGAAATTGATTCGGAATTTTCAAAAAGATTTATTTAAAAGAGAATAACGTGATATCATGAATTTTGAGTTATCAAATAAAAATAGACTATAAGAGAACCATATACACCTTTATAACATAAAAGTTTTTAAATAATATTAAAAAACTATTTGAAAGGCATATTTTTGCTATATTAAAAAAAAAAAAAACACTCCGTGTTTTTGAAAGGCATATTTTTGCTAAAATATTGGCTTGAATCAACTAAAGATCAACCTGATGATATGTTTCACATTATACAAACACTCTGTGTTATCTTAAATTGTGGTTTTTGACATGTGTTTGATGTGTATTTAGATGACACACGTTTATTATAATTATTGAAATTTGGTACCATTTGGGATCGATTTTTGGTTTATCCAACTTTGTGGTAACTCGACGTCAGATGATAGAAAGTATCATTCTCCTCATTAAGGAGATGATTCATGATTCTACCATATGGAATCACATAAAATATGCAACACAAAATCGATGTTTCCAAGCTTTAATTAACATGTTCGTTTCTCTTATTTGCAAGAGATTTGTTTTCTGTGCGGTTGGACCTATATTATAATTTTCACAACAATTTTATATTAATAAGAGCAGATATTGACTTTAAATCCATTTAGTTGATTCTATAGACCGTAAAATTTATATTTAAATTTTTTTAAAATAATCATTTTCTATAAAATTGAGTGTAGTGGTTAAAGCTAAGGTAATGGCTTTATGGTTAAGTCTCATCTTTGTTGAATGATCAGTCCACTAACAAGTTTACCCCACTGGACAAATCTATTTGGTGCGACTCTTAGATTATGAGTCTTCTCTGCCAACTGTTTAATGACCCCACGAAAATACACATCTAAGGTTATGACAACTATTATTGTTGGTTGATTGTAAACCTCCACTTCATCATTTTCAAGATCATTACTTTGTCGGATGTGTCTTTTAAATCAGTTGTTACTGAAATCAAGATGAGAATAGCAATATCAATATCATCATTTTAAGAAGTTTACTAAATAAAATCTTGTATAATGAATTGTTTGGCTCCATGATTTTTCAAGCATCTTAAAAAGTGAGTGGATTCCTTGACTTAATTTTTGTTTTGTTTCAAGCAAGAAAACACTATGGACCGATCATGAATAAGATGTTGGCTTTCTCTCATGTAAATTCTCTAACGTAAGAAGTAAAAACCGTACAAACTACTAAAAGAAAAATAATAATAATGAGAACATCTTAGATAGAAAAAATATGAAAATCTCGAAAAGTTTCACCTTAAAGATAACTCACGAGATGTGACTACAGAGCGGTAAAGTAAAAAAAAAAACATATTTGAAACCTTATATCCATCTCGATCCATATCTACCTTTCCCAAACAATTTCCTCCGCATACTTATCAATGGTGGCTAAAACTAACTTTGATTAGCATTTGAAATTATGAGTTCGCCATATTTTTGGAATCTGCAAAACTTGAAGTGTTTCGCCTAAACGTTAAAAACGATATATTATACTCGAACACATATCATCATATAATTGATGTTATCATACCAACATCATCATTATATTATCATGATGATACCATCATCTAACTATTAATTATCATAACATCATTATCATTGTTTAGACAAAAACTATCCCTGAAATTTGAGTATATCATTTAGTGTCATATATAATTTAGTTCAAAATAATAACATAACGCCATGCGTAAATTATATGGGTCGACATAATTAGAATATGGGTCATGTTCCAACATTTTGAAATAACCCCTTCGATCTTAGGAGAGAAAAATTGAAAATAATTTTTTGTAAGCAAAAATATGTCCTACATATTGAAAATACTATTGTATGCAATGATCTAGATGATTTTAATGAATCACATGAAGTACACATGATAGTTTTTTTTTTCCTATTTAGACTGCTAAATTTTTTATTATAATGGTCTATAAATGTTCAGGCCGGCCCAATCAGTTATAAGATCATAAAAAGACCGAATTGTTTCTTTTCAGATCAAGCTTGCTCTTTTTGTTATTTTCTGTCTCAATTCTATAACTTTTTCTCCATTGCTAATATTATACGAATCTACATGTCACACACCTAAGCATATTGGATCAACATAAATTTAGTTTGATTTAGATTAAATAATATTGGGTTGAAGAATTTATTATATATATATAAGATATACATATGTGAATATATATATTACACGTGAGAAGAGAAGACCAAATCCAATTTGGAATTAGATTAGATAAGCCCACTTAATATAAGGTTAATAATGTGGGCCAAGTTGTGTAATTAGAGTTGCACTCAAGTGTATATATAGATGGTTTTAAGGTTTAGGCGATATAGAAAATCAAAAAGGTAGAGTGGCTATGCCACAGTCCACAGATATCAAAGCCGTATAACCTAGAAGTTACTTGTGTGACAAGAAACTTTCAGCCCAAGAAGAAGACGGTTCGTTTGACGGTTTTGAGATTATATCTCAACGGTACTAGCATATTGCGTGTGATATAGTTTGTGTGTGTGTGGATATTGGTAAAGGCATAATATTTGTTATGCTCAATTAACCTCGAATTGATTTGTTCATCGTTCCGCTGCACAATATCAAGATATAATCAAAAAATTTATAGTCTAGATTTGATTAAAGTATTTTTACGAATCCTAGCAATTAAATTCATAACTAGTATTTATAAACTGTTATAAATCGGTATGGATTCCAACATCTCCAACAAATTATATAACTTCCAATTTTCTCTTGAAACTCCTAACAACAATAAACTTGCTTTAATCGAACAGAAAAAGGCTCGAATTAAAAAATATACATTTTCTTTATAAAACTCTTATGTTTCTCACCAAATCAAGGCTTACACTCTCCAAATACTAGATTTCTTAAGAATTCACTTCTGTATCTGAAACTCCACCATTGATGATAAAACCAAACATAAGATTCCAAAGCAAGGCCTTAAGCATCCGCTTATGCTGATTATGCTTAGAGCTGGCCCAACAACTATTTAGATCATTTTAGTTCAAAGTTTTAACAAAACTTTTTGGCCATATGTACATTTGTGTAACTTGCCCATTTTATTTTTAAACAGAAGGTGATTGAACCTGATTTAAAAGAAAAATCGAGTCAATTTTTTTTGCTTGGGCCTATGTTTGGTAGATTATCATTCAAATTTAAAATATATTATTTTCAAGAGTTTAAAACTAAAAACAAAGTTTTGACAAAATGAAAACCATATACACAAAACGAAGTTAACGAGTAGAAAATTAGACAAATGAGTTTTATATCACAACTTGACAAGGAAGAACCTAAAGAATACTAAAAGGTGTAAGCTTTATTTGACACTCATACGCGCTTGCACTCTGTCTCCAACTCTAATCGATCGCCCAGTTTTACCCCTGAATTTAAGACTCACCATGCCTAAGAGGTAAAGGGTAAGTTTGGTATTTACAAAGAAACCGACAACAAAATGGAGATGACCGTTTGATAGATCCGCAAATCTCAGGCGTTTCAAATCATTTAATTAAAATTTCTTTCCAAAATTAATTACAATCTTCAAAAAAAAAAAACCCAAACTTTTTTCTTCCACTTCCAACGCTTGAATCCGATTCTCATGCGATCGAATTCGAATACAGACCCCAACTTGCATTTCTCCAAATAAATAAAAAACAAATTCCATAAAAACCCACTAAGAGAGAGTGCTCTGATTCTCTCTAGTTGCGTAGAAGAAAACAGAGTCTAGGGTTATGGCGAATCGTGTGGCGATGGAAGAAGATATTACTGAGTCTGTGGCGTTACTCGCGGCTGCTGTTGCTTCTTCACCGATGACTCCGAAGACGGTGGTTGTTAAGGAAGATGAATCTCATCATCCTTACGCGTTTCATGTTTCGGGACCGAGAAACGTAGCTTCTCCTAACTGGAGAGATCTCATTAACTCCAGTTGGTAAGTGCTCTGTTTTTTATTTCTAATGAAATTAGTTTCTATTTTTGGGTTTATTCGTTGATTTAAAGACATTTTTTCTTAAAAAGTTGTCTCTTTTAAGACCATTCTTGTTGGGTGAATCTTAAATCTCTGAGATATAAACTTGAATATGGAGAAAGAACATTCCTGTTTTTATTTTTTGGATCTGAAAATTTGAATTTTTGTTGAGCTTAATCTGTTGTTTAGTCATTTATGTAAGTTACAAATATTTTCCTTTTTTGTTTAGCTTGAGAATCCATAAGTTATTAAAATGGGCCATGTTATAGCTACAATACTCTTTTACTTCCAAGATCTAATTAGTCAGATTAAGTGTTCTCATTTTCTTGCTCTGGTAATTGCATTTGGACCTTTCTTGATTGACATCATTTTGAAACCATGAATAAAAAAGATATACTTTGCATAGCATTGTTCTTCATTAGCCTTACATGTTGTGTCTGAAGCTAATCATGTAATGTGAGAGTTTATAGTCTGGTTTTGCTTAGTATGAATTTGCTAATGTCTTAACAAGTTTTAACCTTTTGGGTTGATTTTACCTATATACAGGAAAGACCCTAACTACAAGAGAACAGTAATGGCATGCTTTATTCAAGCAGCTTACTTACTTGAACTCGACAGACAAGAGAATCGAAACGAGCAAAACGCACTCGCACCAAAATGGTGGATTCCTTTCAAGTACAAGTTATCGCAAACGCTGATTGACCAAAGAGATGGATCTATATTTGGTGCTGTTCTTGAATGGGATAGAGCAGCTGCAATGTCTGATTTAGTCGTCATCAGACCAAGTGGAGCACCAAAAGCAGTACTAGCACTACGAGGAACGATACTAAAGAGTCATACAATGAGACGTGACATCGAAGATGATCTACGGTTTTTAGCCTGGGAAAGCCTTAAAGGTTCTGTGAGGTTTAACGTCGCTTTAGAAGCGTTGCAATCAGTAGCAAAGAGGTATGGGAGTAGTAATGTTTGTGTAGTGGGTCATTCGTTAGGAGCTGGTTTTGCTTTACAAGTTGGTAAAGCATTGGCTAAAGAAGGATTATTTGTGGATGCTCATTTGTTCAATCCTCCTTCCATATCTCTCGCTATGAGCTTAAGAAACATAGGTGAAAAAGCTGGTTTCGCTTGGAAAAGACTCATGTCAATGCTTCCTCCAAGAACCGAGGCTATGATACCGAATGTTAACGAAGGAGAGGTTTCTTCTCCAGTTGGTGGTAATGTTGTTTCAGGGTTTAGGAACTGGGTACCGAGTTTTTACGGGCAGGGTCAGAAATCTTCAGTGGATTTGAAAAAATGGGTTCCTCATTTATATGTGAATGATAGTGACTATATCTGCTGCCACTACACTGACCAAGATAGAGTAACTGAGAAGAGGGAAGTGAATAGCAGCAACAAGGAGAACAATAGTCCTGTTGTAAATGCAGCAGCAAAGCTTTTCGTGATGTCGAAAGGGAAACAGAAGTTTCAAGAAGCGCACGGGTTAGAACAATGGTGGTCAGATAATCTAGAGCTTCAATCAGCTATTCATAGTAGCAAATTGATCAGTCAACAACTCAAGTCATTATACAGTATCAAGTAAACATCTCCATCATTCAATAAACACATTTGCTTTCTCTTTCTTTATGGTTTCATCTAACAACACTTTTCCATGACATGTAACAACAAAAATGTAAGAAAGGGGAAAAAAATGAAAATAAGTGTTGTGTCCACATCATTGAAGTGTTGTTATTAAAAGCAATTTCATAATACAAAAGCAGAGTCGTTAGAGAACAAAGCAAAGGGAACATTTCCATGTGCAATTTTTCAGATTGGTGATTACCTAATTAAGATTGTGCCAAAGAACTTAACAATCATATGGGACCACAAAATAAACACAAGTTGAGAGTTTGTGAATATAAATTAAAATGCCATGTGCATTCGACCAACATTATCAGACATGACTTACCATCAGGATCCAACTCAAATTTATGTAAATAAAAACATGTTTTAGATTCCTGACACTGAAGGGTCATTACACTGTTTCTAGATTAAGATAAAACCAATTCAAGCATTTGAGATAGGATCAGGTTCTTAGGATTTTAAAGGCCAAGAAATAAAGTTGAAAGATCAAATCAAACTCTAATATGATAAGCTCACCAAGAAAATTACAAACTCTACAGAGATATTATTTGTTTTGTCTACAGACTAATCAGCACTTACCTCTCCCTAATTTCAATCAGTAGCCAAACCCTTATGAACAATCAAATCATCAAACAACATATAAAGAAAAAACAATACTCGCTGAGATGTTTTATACATACGAAGGTTAATAACGTATTCGCGGAGTCTCCTACGGCCTTGTAAAGACTCCCCAAATCTTACTCCGGCCAAGATTCTCCGCTAACTTCTTAGCTCCTTCAACGTCCATCTCTACGAGCTTTTGTAAATGCGAGCAAGCACCAGCAGCAACGACTTGTTTCCTGCATTTCTTAGAAGTTACAAGAAGTTCCAACGCAGAGACTGTGTAACGCTGATCCAATTTCTTAATCTTCGGGTCTAAAAGCTGAACAAGACTGACTATACCTTTCTCACTTTTCTTGAAAATCTTTCTGTTACTCGTGCACACCAATAACGTTGATAGAGCTTTAGAAGCTGCTTCTTTCTCTTCAATAGCTTTACCATCTAACATATCAATCAATGGACCAATACATCCGCTTTCACCCATTTCTTTTCGGCTTTTCGAGCTAAAACCTAACGAAGAAACAGCTTCAGCAGCTGCAATTCTCACACCTAAAACCCCACAGCTCAAAACCGGAACCAAACGAGGAATAAACCCTTCGGATATAACAACTTCTCTAACAATAGGACACAAAGCTAAATTCTTCAAAAGCACAACACCAACTTCAAGACTCTTAACGTTAGAAACCGAATCCCAAAAACTCTTCAAACACTGAATCCCACCTTCTCTAACCACAGATATAATCAAATCCTCATCCCCATTTGTTAAATTAGCCAAACATCCAACAGCATTCTCTTGAGCAAGACTCGTACCCGAAGAAACCATAGAAACAAGAACAAACACCGCATTCTCCTCTACGAAATTCTCTTTAATATCACCAAACAAAGCTAAATTCCTCAAAACACCAGCAGCAAAAGCTTGAGAACCAGGACTACCACTTTGACAAATCTCAAGTAAAGATGAGATCCCACCTCTACAACCAATAGCTCTACCATTCTCTTTAGCAAAACTCAAACTTTGTAAAGCAATACAAGCTTTCTCTTTAGCAAAACCACTTCCTGATTCCAGAACACGAAGAAGATGATTCAACAAAGACAAACCTTCAGCTAATAAAACATGTTTACTACTCTCAACCAAAGAGATTCTCGATATCACAGATACAATCTTCTCCTTCATCATTAAAGAAGACGAATCAAGTAACCTAACCAAAACAGGAACCACTCCTTGAGCTACAGAGATCATAACATTCTTATCATCTTCTTGAAGTAACTCAATCAACGAATCAATCGCTGAATGCTTCGATTCGATTCCACCGATCTGTAATCTGATTACTAAATTCCTCGCTTCTAATCGAATCGTTTCCTTCTTCGAGAATCCTAAGTTATTATCAAGTAGAAGACCGCTTCGAATCAAAACTTCAGCGTCTTTCACATGTCGATCGAGTCTCGCCATGATTGAATCAACCTCGCTTTGTGTTTTGAGCTTTCCTTCAGCTAAATCTGGTCCTTTGCACCTCGCCGCGACGGAGACGGCGTCGTTTAGAGTATCGCGAACGGAGTAGAGAAGATCTATAGCGAGTTTGTTAGAAGAAGAGGCGGCGAAATCGGAGAAATCAGTGAGGTGAGTTTTGAGATCGGTGAGTTTGGCGCGAATTGAAGACCATTTGGATTTGAAGCTGAGAAGGTTGGGGATGGAATCAAGGAGGGTTGAGATTGTCTCCGTTAAACTCTTAACGCCGTCGTCGGAGTTAAGTACCGTCATCGGAAAAGTTAGGGTTTGACTGAGAGGAAAGAGAGAGAGATGTGTGAATTAATGTGAAGTGTGAATGCTTTGTGCCAGTTGGGAAAGAGCGAAATACAGAGAGGGAAAAGAGAGAAAGTTCACGCGCTTTGTGTAAGCGCGTGGGTTTTGCTTTTAATTTTGTTTATTATAGACTTCGTCAACTTCAATGATCAGAATCTTCATGCATGTTACGTGGACAAACAAACCAGTGTTGATATTTTTCATTTTTTTTTTCTATTTGAAAAGTTTAGCTTTTTATTCTTTTTTTATTTGTACTTTTTTGGGAGATGATATTTGGACTTTGGGAGTAAAATAAAGGTTGATTTCGATGTACAACTCTTTTCTTGTGCGTAAAGTGTTTTGTGCACTGTCGAATTTATATGAAAGTATTATTATGTAATGACAGATAATTGCTTAGCAATTAAGAGTGTAGACAATTTCAACTAAGTTATACTATTAGTTTTATGGGAAATTGTTGTGGTTTTAGACAGAAGTGGCTTTGACCATAAACGCAGTGTAAATTCGACAGTTGCTCCGGGTAAATTTTAAAATTACAGTGTAAATTCTTTATATTTTCACTATTTGTCTTCCTTGTTATTTGCAATTATAGGTCTAATTCTTTAAGTAATTTTAATTATGCCTTTCATAAAATCAATCTTTATATCCGCCGCCTCTGCATAAACAGATGAAAATTGGATTGGGAGTCAACTTCTCAATTTTGCCAATAGATTAGTGTTAACTTTTGTGGGATTATGTGAACTCTGGAGTAGAAAACAATATCTCAGGTTAGACAGTCTCTAATCCTAATTTTTATTCATTTTCAATTTCTATTTTAATGTCAAATCTTCTCAACCTCAACTCTATTACAATTTCAAAATAATGATTTCTAATTTTTCTATGATCTGAAGTGTCAGTAAAAACCGGAACACCACATTAAAAATTTAAATTGATAAAAGTTTCACCTATAAAGTTTAAAATAGGAGTAAAAAGAACTTAGAAATTTAAAATAGAAGTATTTGCCACTTTAGAGAGTTTTTATCTTATTTTTCCTATTATAATCTTATTCTATATTTTTACGGATTTACTAAAACTTTGTCGTGTACAAAATTATAGGGACACAAAAAAACGACCAAAAAAAAAAATCGTTCAACAACAAATATTTGCTCGATTTCAATAAGAAATATTTGCCTAAGCTAATTTGGCTTGAGAAGAAACAGTTGGCAAAGACTTCATAATAAGAAAATGTCTAAATAATGCAAAGCCAAAAAAGCTAAA
Source organism: Cardamine occulta (assembly GCA_028015245.1). NCBI lineage: Eukaryota > Viridiplantae > Streptophyta > Magnoliopsida > Brassicales > Brassicaceae > Cardamine > Cardamine occulta. The sequence continues at coordinate 12,772,518 of CM051390.1, forward strand.
TTAAAGAAGAGTTGGTATGAGTTGACCAATGACTAAACCCTGCTAAGATTTTAAAATTATTTACATGCAACTTAACGTATTTTATAATATAAAGCCATTCGGTAATAATCTAACTTTACATGCCTACAGGGTTTTAAGACATTACTAAACAAGATAAATGACAACAAATAATTTAAACTGGTATAAACTATAATATAAAGTGTTTACATATATATTTTTGTATATATATTTCTCATATATATATATATATATAAAGTGTTTACATATTTTTGTACATATTAAATGAAAAAATTTGAAAATGTAGAAGGAAGGGACGAAAAAATAGAGATAGATAATGAATCTCTCTTTTTTATTTTGTTACTACTAATGCATTTTGTCATTTACAAACTTATCACCTACTTATAGTGAGAGAATAAGGAGATGACATAACTAATGTCACTTAACTTAATCAATTATAAAACAACAGTTTAGTTTTCACTTGGTTCTAATGTCACTTAACGAAGAACCAAACCTCAGACTTAAATAAACCAATTCAGTTTAAACTCTATAATCTCAATCTGAAATCAATGAAACATCCAAAACAAACAACAGAGGAAACGAATTAACCCATTTGCCCAAAATCCGGATATGTAAGTAATTCCTGACGATTTAGTTCCGTAAGACCCATTAAAAAAAATCTTAGGCCCAAGAATATGAATATGGTTCATTTTGCCTCCTCTTCCTTTTAGCTTCTCTCTGAAGCCAATTTCTTCTACTTATCGACATTGTTTTGGGCATAGTAGTTTGTAAGCAAACCAAATCAGGGCCCATTTATATCAATGTGATAAATTTTTCTTCCATTTTCATTTTTTTTCTTCTTTTTTACAGCTTTTTTATTTCTAACTTTTTGTGTTTTTCTTTTTTTATATTTTATAATATATTAACTAAAGAAGGTTACAAGTTACAAAAGGTCGAAGAGAATAAAAGATCGAAAGAGTGGTTGCTCGAGAATTATTTTCACTTAGCTAAGACATCAAATTGACAGCAACATATATTTTTAAAATAAATAATAATGGTTCTGTTATGAATAAAAAATAAATTTGAAATTTTTTTCTTGTTATTGTTATTATTCATGAGTCATAAGATTATATATAGAGGTTAAAGAAAAAGGATTTACCTTGAAAAATAAGTAATTTAGCATATTCTAAAGCGTTTACAATGAATATCCATATAATATTCATATATAATAGGTTCATTTTTATAATTATTTACTGTAGTTCCACCAAATAAAGAAAAGAAAATTTATTTACCATCTTACAGTTCACCGGTACCATCCATATTTTTTAACTTCACCAAATCAAATCAACCAAACGTAAACCAAGACAAACCAAACTAGTGGATGGTACCGGTGAACTTTTTTTTTATTGTTAGAATAGAAATAGAAGGGGCCGAATGTTACTTATATAATTTGTGAATATAGTGTAATGCTACATCTAAACATGAAATATGGAGTGACCCCAAATGTTTATTTTTTGTTAACTTTTTTTTTATTGTTAGATATCTTATAAAAGACATAATAAATTAAAAACTTGATTGTGACATCCGCTACCAAATTTTCTCCAAACAAAAACAAGACAAACGATACTAAAAGATAAAAAAAATATACATTTAGATAGAAAAGAAATCATATTAAACTAATGGGTATTATATTTGTATTTAGTGGTATTTCTCGTTGACAAATGAGACAAGGAAATCAAAATGAAGAGAGATGTGGTGGGGACATTATCGAACGTAGCCATATGGGTTTGCTTCACCATCCGCATCCCAACCCACCGTTGGGGCCCGCTTTTTTCAGTCGGCCGATCCATTTCTCCGGCAGCTACCGTCTCACTCGTCAGCCACTCCCCTGAATTTTAAACAATATCTTGTTCTTTTGTCATTTTCCATGTAGTTCCAAGTTGCCATTTATTTATCGTAACAAAGTTGAAGAAAATGTTAGTGGCAAAAATGGTTAAAATTCATAACCGGTTACTTTTATTTTATTTTATTTTACAACATATATTATGCGAATATGAATTTGTATGGTGACACAAAAGACCAACACTAACACATATCACTAGACTATTTTTCATGTTTGATCATAACCGATTACTTTAAACCATATAACCGGTTAATTACTTTAATGGTAATAATAGGAGATAAGTTTTGGTTCTATATATCTCATGATTATACAAGCATAAGTACTATCTGTATATATAGATACTTCGAGTTTCGAAATAATGTTTGCATAGTACTGAATTAGTATATGAATAGAAAAAAAAAGAAAAAGAAAAAAAAAAGCATGAGATGGGTCACCGATTCGAAGAAAAGTGACGGACTATGACTTTTGTTGTCGTGTCGATTTCAAAATTTTGATTGGTCCAAATACCGAATACATCACGTCTCTTATTGCATGCCACAGTTTTGTTTTTAACCAAGTAATTCTGGATTTAGACCCATAATTTTATTTGATAAAAAGCTAAAACAGTGTTGATAATTAATCTTTTTTCATCGTGTCTTCGAGTTTAGAACTTTGAAAACTCTAGTTTTTGGATGATCAGCTAATGCGATTGAACGAACGATGCCAACTCATTGCATAACATACGAATCATTATAATTGCCAACACTTTTCCATAATTATGGTCTTTATGGCGATGACCATGATCATGATCACCATCAATCATCATCATTTTATTCTTTTACATGTCAGGAGCTATATAATACTTACAAGGCAGACCACATAAAGTAGAAATAGTCCAATTGGATCATCTTAGCTTCACTGTTATTTATATTAGAGATTAATGGATTTCCAACTTAAAACTAAATGAAAATGAGAAAATCAATCCATATTTTTTTCTTTCCAATATGTTATTATAACTATGACAGGGAACGAGTAGCTTTTGGTACATTGGTTCCTTATTTGTTTGTTTGTTTGAGCTACACAAATTGAATTTAATTCTTGGTTTTTTAAAACAAAAATGTTTTAATTTATATTTTTATATATTAACAACTACTTTTAATTATTATTATTTTGATTCAGGTAAAAATTATTTCTAGATTTGTTATTGTTCGCCAGCGCTAGACACAATTCAATAAAACATTTGAATGGGATCTCACTTTTTAGGAGGTCCTAGAAAAAATTATATATATATATATATGTATATATATTTTAATTGACATAAGAAGGTGGGAAAAAAGTTATTTATAGAAAATATGAGTAATATATTAACTTTTTTATAAATACTTGATAAAATATTTTATGGGTCCCAATTATTATTATTTAAACATTACATTATATTATTTAATTAAAAAAAGGAAAATTTGATTTAACCTTCTTTTTAGGTGACTTTTTTTTTATATATTTTTTTTGGTTTTACACCTTTTGTTTTCCTCCATTGAAGAAGAGAAGAGACATCAATTTTTTTTCAAAAAATTCTAATTCTTTTATTTATTCTAAGATAAAAAGCTATTTAAATTTTATTTGTATGTTTATTTTCTTTGTTTGTGTTAATTTTATTGTTTATGCATTCACCAAATTAAATATTTGGATTTAAAAATCATTTTCAGTTTATAAGCTTTAAATTGTTGCTATTTTTTAAAGATATTATTATAATTTTTTAAAAAAATTTAGTTTTGTGGAGACTAAGTTATTTTTTTTCTCTATTAAATAATTAAGTACTTATTTTTTTCGTTTTGGGCTCCAAATTTTTTAGGACCGGTACTGTTGTTTGCAATACTCAAAATCCAAAAAGTTAACGAATTTATTTCTACATATACTCTCGAGACACTTGCTTTCAAAAAAAAGATTAGGAAACATATGTTTTTCAAAAGATTTGAAAACTTTTGAAAAAAAAAAGATTTGAAAACTTGTGAATAAGACTAAGGGTTATTTCTCAGTTTCGTCCGCATAAAAATGACACGTGGGCTCAAAGGAGGAACGTGCGAATGAAATGCGCAAGACTCCGTCACACATGTTGGTCTCAGACTCTCAGTCATAGACTCGGTCAAATCCGTTTATGCAAAATCATTGGGAAGAATGTTGATAAAAATAAAAATAAAATTGAAATTTGCCCAAAATGTATTATTATGGCAAAATTACAAGAGAGTTTCAAATCATTTTTTCAATACGCAATTTTTTTTCGTCAATATATATATTGATAAACATACGAACTATTTTGCATACATACTTAGTCAAAGAATTTCAAGCTTTATAAACATTTCAAGCATCCCACTTTGAAACCTCTATTAATCCTTCAAATAAAGTCTGAATACACTATGTTATAATACACATTAAAATTTGGTTCTAACAAAACTTGTGCTTTTGTCAAGTGTGGATGGTCCAATATAATTGTATACAATAAGACAGGTTAAACACACCTTTTAAAATTCTTTTTTCATACTTTACCTATGTTTAGATACCTCAAATCTTATACCTGGAACCATTTTATTATTAGATTTGAAATTGGGTGTCACTACCAAAATCCAAATACATATATAATAATATATAGTAAAAAAAAAGTTGAGACTCCCGTTATTATAGGATTCGCAGTTGGGCCTCGGGACGGTTGCACTACCAGCCCTTCATACTAAGCCGGCACTGACTATTCTACAATAGAAAAACACAAGTACATCTGCAATGCATTGAAACTAATTGATCTATTCGAACAGTAACGTATGCAATTGTGATATCTTTTTCTTTAGCTAGCTTTCCCTAAAACTCGAATATATTGATATAAGACATAGAACCTCATGACCAATGATACTTCTAGTATGTTTTTTGTCGGCTGATACTTCTAAACATATAATCAAGTAATTATATATGTAACAGCAATAAAAGGCAAATAGTTTCCTACTCACTGTAGTTATTAGTTTGCAACTAGCTCAGCAATAATGTAGGGAACAAAAGAAATCAATTCTAGTAAAAGAAAAGACGAGAAGGGAGACATGGGCAGTGGTAGTTTTTATAACAGACAAAAGAAATAATAATTTCATCAATCAGTCTCTTATATAGATTCTGTACATTGTCTTTGTGTTTTTATATATTTTTGTATTTGTACGTGGCGAACAAAAATGATGAGAGTATTATGCGGATCCTGTAGCGTAGGAGTGTCTTCATGTCATCACTTTAGGGTTGCTGCTAGTTTCCGATTTTTAGAGCTCTCCTTCGTCATCTACAATATCGCTTTTTAGATCGTTTCGTATGAATACATGAATACATGTATGTCTACGTGGAAAGGAAGTTAGATTTTTTTTTTGTTAGATGCATGCATGCAAAGAAATAAAAAGAGATGGGACTAGACATAGACATGAAAATCTTTGGACTAACGGACTGCTCATTTAATCATGTCTTCGAATTGTTGCTTTTAGATTTACATTTTTGTTTGGCTTTATTATGTGTGTGACAATATCGACATGCGGGTCATATACAACATTGCGTGTTATCAATTCAACGCGGACCCTTCGGTTATTGATAGTCAATACCATTAGGGTTTGATTGGTTTAAACAAGAGCGAAAATAGAAAATATTTGCAGATCGAAGCCCATGGTCCTGGTTCAAATAATTTAATTGTAGAATGGAAAAATGGGAAAAAGGGCTCAAAAAACAAAAAATGAAAAGCACAAAAGATACCTTGACAGATGCCAACAAAACACTGACGACTTGGTGTACTCATGTCTTTTCATCTATTAAAAGAGCACCAACTCATATACATACAAAACACTGACTACTTGGTATACTCATAGATGTTCGTTTTAACGGTCGTCTACTAACCATCTCAGCGTATATGATGGTGGTTGGAGTCTGCACTCCTACCAAATTCAATGTAGTATTCGAAATTTATGGTGACAAATAATTTAAAATCACCCAAATACCAAAAAAAAAAAAAAAAAAATTTAGCACATTTCACCTACGAACTCCAAATCTATGATAGGATATATCATGTGCTTCTTTGAAGGTGGTATAGAAGGCATCATTGTGTCATCCAACCAAATGCATCCCTTGTTGGTGTGTTCTAATAGTACTAGCTATACTAAAACTACTGGATGCATAGCTCCTATGGAAAAACGATAATAGACAATTAGCGGTGATTCAAATAAGATTACAATAGTCTTCTTACTACAAGAAAACAAGGTGTTTTCCGATGAGATTTCCGACAGATGGGGTGACTGTCAAAAATTTCCGATGGAAAACCGACGGTTTTCCGATTAAAGAAAACTCCGTCGGAAATTTCTGACGGGTAATGTTCCCGTCGGAAATCCGTCGAAAGATACATACGTTAATATAGCTGTTACATAGCCGTTTGAAAATTGCATATTTTTTACGGGTTTCCGACAGGTTTCCGACCGGCATCGAGTTTATAAATATGTTTCCACACTTTTACATCCATTCACACTTTCACAATTTCTTTTACAAAAAACTCAAAAAATTCGTCTAGAGTGAGATGTCTTATTGTGGAGATTTTCGGTCATAGATGGATAAACCGATGATGGATCATGAGTCAAACTTATTGAAGGATGAGTATGCACGAGACATATGTGAATTCATGGAGCTGGCTCAAAACCAACATGGCGCTAAAGAAAGTCGTAAGTTGTTATGTCCATGTTCTTTATGTCGGAATTCGCATAATGTTAAGATTGAGTTAGTTTGGAATCACTTGTATATGAATGGTTTTATGTCGGGTTACAAGATTTGGTATCTACATGGGGAAACAAATTACGATTATGGTAGTAGTGAACCCTATGTTGCAGATAACTTAGGAGAATATACAACTGAAGTAGATATTGGTGTAATTAAGTATCGTGGAGATGGTGAATGATGCTTTTAGACAGAATAACGCGTGTTTCAATTAATTCTGAAAATTTTTATTAGACCGCCAAACAAATTTCTGACGGGTTCGCCCGTCGGAAACTTTGTTTTAAAACTGTTCTTCTTCCTCGCGAAGAACAGTTTCGCCGAGAGAGAAAGAAAAAAAAAACCCCCAATCACGATTTCGATTGCCCAATCGACCAAACCTCTACTTTTGTTATCCAAATCTGTCAAGCATGTCTCACAATCGATCCAACCCAACACCTAGGTAAGATTTCCACTTTTCAAACTTAGATTTCTTAGGATTTGTGTAAATTTTTGGTTTTTTTTTTTGTGATTTCAAACTTAGATTTGCTTATTACGATGCTAGATTTAGTGTTTGGGATGTTTGATTTAGCATTTGCATTGTTAATTTTAGGATTTCTAATATTCGATTTAGGAATTGGAAATTCTAAACTTGATTAGTGGTTTGATTTTCGTTTTTACGGTTAGATTTGTGGATTAGAAAATTTTAATTATTATTTGTGAGTCATATTTATGAAATCTAGTGGTAGATTTAGGTTTATTTTGGTTTAATTGTGGATTTCCAATTTATATAAAAAAATTGTATTTTAATTTCTATTTTCAATGATTCAATATTTTAATTGATTACTTTAATGTTAGTTATTAAAACTATATAATTACATAATTTTAGGAATTTAATTATTAAAACTATATAATTACATAATTATAGGAATTTAGGAAATTGTTTCTAAATATTTGAAACTTTTAAAATTTATTAAGTTAATGTTAATTCATAATTTTAAAAATATTTTTTAAATGTTTGAAACTTTTAGGATTTCTAACCAAAATTATTTTTTACAGAGGGGCTCACTGCACGACGGTTCGTCGCGGTGGATCAAGTGCATCTGCAACGAGACCTGCATTGAGGGATGATCCTCCAGAGATCCAGCCTACCCAGATTCCCGAGACCCAACCCTCAGCATTGACACAAATGAGCTTCGAGGACTTTATCTCTCAGCCAGGCAGGGAAGGAATGGAAAGACTTCATCCGACCCGTATCAATGGAGCTCACTGGTAAGTTTGGTATTTATTTAATTGTATCTATCTAATCTAAATATTTTGTTATATGTTTACTTAAAACATTTAACTTTATATTGTTTGTCGGTTTGGTTATTCACATAATGGAATAACCAAATCGATCAATCGGATGCTTAATGGAATGATTAAGCATCCATACGACAAATTTACGAGCATGCCTCCACAAGAGAAGGAGTTATGGTTTAAAAAAATTACGGTAAGTAATTCATTTTCAATAAAAAAAATTTATATATTTTTTAATTTCTTATGTAACTATTAATTTGTTTTTTTTCCAGCAAGACTTCACTTGGAAGTGATATGATTATGGCCAGCAAGGATGAGGAACCTATGCAACATGGAGACGCTAAAGAGGAGCAAAGGCAGCAGCTTGAACCGGAGCTACAAGGAGCTGAAGATTTATGCATTTTTCCGGGTCCTATCACTCGGTCTAAACAAGAGAAGTTCAAGACCACTTTGCAATATCTCCTCAACACCATCTCGGGCAGTTTGGTGTGTGCTAATCCAGCCACATTGGTTGTGATACAAGCCACCTAAACATTTATCAAGAGAGGTGATATGACTTATACTCTTTTTCCCTTCATTTGGTTTTGTCCCAATGGGTTTTCCAAATAAGGTTTTTAATGAGGTAAGCCATATCACTCACTCATCAGCCTCTTGATAAAGCTTAAACCTATCTCTACCTCCTATCCAAGTGAAGCACAGCCCAAGTCCAATAAGAGTTCAGCCAAAAATCTCAAGACTTGAAGAGTCCTTTTTTTATGTTCAAACTTTGTTTTAATGTTGTGTTAATTTCGAGATTTTCCTTTACTCTCTTGTTGATTTAAACTCATGTAAGGCTTCATTTCTAATTATCAAACATCTTTTCATATTCTAAAACTCTCTGAAACTTGTTTGTTCATCCTTGCTTAAAGTGATCGGATCTTCATCCTCACACCAAGTAAGTCAAAAGTCTTAGGATCTTTCACACTCCTAGGAAGTTTCATCTCGATCCACCCCTTGTTCACCACGTCTAGGGTCTTCACCCACGTCCAGAACAAGCCTGAAAGTCCAAAGGATCACCATCCCCTTTGGAAGTTTCACATCAACCCCCCCAAGACTCATCGGATCACTCCTTGTTCTTCACCTTTCATCTCTTCCGCATCACTCATCTTGTCACCAACCCTCACAACCTCTTGGAGTAGCATTCAGGGACTTGATCCTCACCTAGGATCATATCAAGTGGTATCAGAGCTGACTCCACGCCAGGTTGTATCTCTTCCGATCTGATATACCTTTTCACATTCCGATCTGTATTATCTGTTGACTGTTGGAATTTTCATAAATTCGTCTTGTCTGATAAAATCGTGAGATCTGTTGAATCTGCTTCAAAAAAGAGTCTAGTATTTGTTAAAATTGATTCTAGATCTTTTGAACATGTTTTAATAATTTTCCGAAGCTGATTTCGTCGAACAGTCACATTTAGAAGTTATCAGAATTTGAACAGTTATTGTCGTGTAAATTGCTTGAATTGTTTAAAATCATTGGTTAATCCTAAAATCGTGAAACTTGTTGCATTGAAACCATGATTAAGTCTAGTATTTGTTAAAATTGTATCTGGAATTTTTGAACGTAATTTGACATTTTATTCTGATTGATCAAGTCAAACTGTCGATTAGGGTTACTTGTCAAGTAATTTGTGTTGTTCTTGTTGTGATTGAACATTTCACTAGTTTACTTGTTGGATTCTGATCAGGTACCATGGCAGGGACTAGCCATGATGAACAAGAGTCTTCCAACTCCAACAAGCAACTTATGGAATCCTTCAAAGCAATGATGGTTGAGAGTATGGCCAATATGAAAGCAGAGTTAGAGAGGTCCATCAACAACCGATTCCGAGAACATCAACAACCTGTGATGGAAGAACAACTTAGGAGGCACCTACGACCTTCTGATGCTGAGCACTACTATAGTCAGACTTCTCGATCAAACCGTCCTCGAAGAAGACAGCCAAGAGAAGATGAAACCGCTAGAAATCACCAAACCGCTACTCGAGATCCTTTAGCCGGAGTGAAGATAGAGATTCCGTTTTTCCATGGAACCAGTAAACCTGAAGAATATCTTGAATGGGAAAAGAGGGTAGAGATTATCTTTGATTGCCGGGAGTTTACTCAAGAGATTAAGGTCAGACTCGCCTCAACCGCATTCAAGGATTATGCTCTAAGCTGGTGGGATCAGTTGGTAACGTCTAGAAGAAGAGCTGGAGATATACCGGTTGAAACTTGGACTCAACTAAAGATCATTATGAGGAAAAGGTTCGTACCAAGTCACTACCACAAGGAACTTCATCTTAAGCTTCGCAACTTGTCTCAAGGCAGTAGGTCCGTTGAAGACTATTTCAAGGAAATGGAAACCTTGTTACTCCAAGCCGATATTCAAGAAGACAATGAAGCTACTATGGCCAGATTTATGGGAGGTCTTGACAAAGACATCATTGAGAGGCTGGAGGTACACCATTATGTTGAGCTAGAAGAGCTTCTCCACAAAGCTATCATGTTTGAAAAACAACTCAAGAGGAAGAGCTCTAGGCCCGGATACAACTCTACCAAGTTCAGCAAAGACTACAAGCCTAAGGATTACAAACCGCTTGCCAAGCCTAAGATAGATGAGCCTCCGCTCAAAGGAATTGATCAAGGATCAAGCACCAAGGCTAGAGAAATTCAGTGTTTTAAGTGCAAAGGTTTCGGCCACTACTCCCGTTCATGCTCCAATCAGAGAACCATAGTTATTAGGAACAACGGCGAGATAGACTCAGAGGAAGATCACTCGGAAACTGAACCTTTAGAGGAACCACTTAGATTGTTGGAGTTCGGACAACTCTTGGTCACTAGAAGAACCCTTAGCCTACACATTCAGGCCGAGAAAAATGAGCAACGAGAAAACCTCTTCCACACTCGTTGCCTAGTTCAAAAGAAAGTCTGCAGCCTAGTGATTGATGGTGGTAGCTGTACCAACGTCGCAAGCCAGTCTATGGTTGATAAGCTCGGACTCACCATCACTAAGAGAGCTAAGCCGTATAAGCTGCAATGGCTTAATGATGAGGGAGAATTGGAAGTAAAAAACCAGGTCATAGTTCCTTTGTCTATAGGAAAATATGAAGATGAGGTCCTATGTAATATTTTACCAATGGATGCTGGACATATTTTGCTTGGAAGACCTTGGCAATCTGATCGAAGAGTCATGCACGATGGATTTACTAACAGATACTCGTTTGAGTTTAAGGGCAGAAAGAACATCCTTGTACCTTTAACTCCTCAAGAAGTTCATCTAGATCAAATGGCCTTGAAGAAAAGTAAATCCACTTCCGAAGCCAAGCTTAAAGAACCGGCCAACCTTATGATCACGCCTCGACAAGGGAGTTACCCCTCTTCCTTCCTTTTTATGTTTAAAGAATGTTTTCATATTAACCAAACAGTGCAGGAAATTCCTAGCAAAATTCAATATCTTTTACAGGAATTCAAAGATGTTTTTCCGGAAGAACCTCTCCAAGGTTTGCCGCCAATCCGTGGCATCGAACACCAAATCGATTTCCTACCCGGAGCGTCTCTTCCCAATAAACCAGCCTACCGAACCAACCCTATAGAAACTAAGGAGCTTCAACGACAAGTCACCGAGCTCATGGAGAAAGGACATATCCGCGAAAGCATGAGTCCATGTGCCGTACCCGTTTTGCTTGTCCCGAAGAAAGATGGTAGCTGGAGGATGTGTGTCGTTTGCCGTGCTATCAACAATATCACTGAGATGAAGCCCATAGCTTACTTTAGTGAAAAGCTTGGAGGTGCCACACTCAATTATCCGACTTACGACAAGGAGCTCTATGCGCTTGTTAGGGCTTTGCAAACTTGGCAACATTATCTTTGGCCCAAGGAGTTTGTTATCCACACAAATCATGAATCTCTCAAGCATCTCAAGGGACAACAAAAGCTGAACAAGAGACACGCCAAGTGGGTTGAATTCATCGAGACATTTCCGTACGTCATTAAGTACAAGAAAGGTAAGGAGAATGTAGTAGCCGATGCTCTTTCTCGGAGGTACGTTATTTTGAATTCTCTTGAGGTTAAGTTGCTAGGGTTTGAACAAATCAAAGAACTATATTCTAGTGATGATGATTTCAAAGAAACCTATGCTGCATGTGAAAAATTTGGCGTTGGAAAATATTTTCGGAGTGATGGATTTTTATTTTACGATAATCGCCTATGTGTGCCTAACTCCTCCTTGCGAGATTTGTTTGTTCAAGAAGCCCATGCAGGTGGACTTATGGGACATTTTGGCGTGGGAAAGACTTCAAGTGTGCTACGTGAGCACTTCTTTTGGCCGCACATGCAAAGTGATGTCGAAAAAGCTTGTCAAAGATGTATAACGTGTAAGCAAGCTAAATCGACAATTCAGAATCACTGTTTGTATACCCCTCTTCCTATTCCCTTGCATCCTTGGCACGACTTATCCATGGATTTTGTAGTTGAGTTGCCTAGGACTAAGACTGGAAAAGATTCGGTATTTGTGGTAGTTGATAGGTTCTCTAAAATGGCTCACTTCTTACCTTGCCATAAAACCGACGATGCCGTTAATATAGCTGGGTTGTTCTTTAGAGAAGTCGTTAGGTTGCATGGAATGCCTAGAACTATTGTTTCGGATATGGATACCAAATTTCTTAGTTATTTTTGGAAAACCCTTTGGTCTAAGTTAGGAACCAAGCTTTGTTTCTCCACCACATGTCACCCACAATCCGATGGCCAAACCGAAGTAGTCAATAGAACCTTATCCACTCTGTTGCGTGCTATAATTAAAAAGAACCTTAGGAGTTGGGAAGAATGTCTGCCTCATGTTGAATTTGCTTATAATCATGCTAGACATTCCGCATCTAAGTATTCACCTTTTGAAATTGTTTATGGGTTCAATCCCATCTCACCTTTGGATCTAATGCCTTTACCCGTGAATGAAAGGATAAGTCTTGATGGTAAGAAAAAGGCTGAGCTTGTGAAACAGATCCATGAGAAGGCTCGGAACAACATAGAGCACAAGACCAAGTTGTACGCTAAGCATGCAAACAAGGGCCGAAAGTTTATGGAGTTTAAAGAAGGGGACTTGGTGTTGGTTCATTTGAGAAAAGAACGGTTCCCTAACGAGAGAAAATCCAAGCTTATGCCCAGGATTGATGGTCCATTCGAAATCATCAAGAAGATCAACGATAACGCCTACCAGCTTGATCTCCAAGGTAAGTACAATGTGAGTTCGAGTTTTAATATTACTGATTTGGTTCCTTATTTTGCAGATGAAACAGATTTGAGGTCAAATCCTTTTTAAGAGAGAGAGGATGATATGATTATGGCCAGCAAGGATGAGGAACCTATGCAACATGGAGATGCCAAAGAGGAGCAAAGGCAGCAGCTTGAACCGGAGCTACAAGGAGCTGAAGATTTATGCATTTCTCCGGGTCCTATCACTCGGTCTAAACAAGAGAAGCTCAAGACCACTTTGCAACATCTCCTCAACACCATCTCGGGCAGTTTGGTGTGTGCTAATCCAGCCACATTGGTTGTGATACAAGCCACCTAAACATTTATCAAGAGAGGTGATATGACTTATACTCTTTTTCCCTTCATTTGGTTTTGTTCCAATGGATTTTCCAAATAAAGTTTTTAATGAGGTAAGCCATATCACTCACTCATCAGCCTCTTGATAAAACTTAAGCCCATCTCTACCTCCTATCCAAGTGAAGCACAGCCCAAGTCCAATAAGAGTTCAGCCGAAAATCTCAAGACTTGAAGAGTCCTTTTTTTATGTTCAAACTTTGTTTTAATGTTGTGTTAATTTCGAGATTTTCCTTTACTCTCTTGTTGATTTAAACTCATGTAAGGCTTCATTTCTAATTATCAAACATCTTTTCATATTCTAAAACTCTCTGAAACTTGTTTGTTCATCCTTGCTTAAAGTGATCGGATCTTCATCCTCACACCAAGTAAGTCGAAAGTCTTAGGATCTTTCACACTCCTAGGAAGTTTCATCTCGATTCACCCCTTGTTCACCGCGTCTAGGGTCTTCACCCACGTCCAGAACAAGCCTGAAAGTCCAAAGGATCACCATCCCCTTTGGAAGTTTCACATCAACCCCCCCCAAGACTCATCGGATCACTCCTTGTTCTTCACCTTTCATCTCTTCCGCATCACTCATCTTGTCACCAACCCTCACAACCTCTTGGAGTAGCATTCAGGGACTTGATCCTCACCTAGGATCATATCAAGTGGTATCAGAGCTAACTCCACGCCAGGTTGTATCTCTTCCGATCTGATATACCTTTTCACATTCCGATCTGTATTATCTGTTGACTGTTGGAATTTTCATAAATTCGTCTTGTCTGATCATATCAGGAAGGTTCAACACCATTCTTGGGTTTGTCATGAGTTCGAGAAACACGTGGGGACAATGTACTCATGGAAGATGAACGAGTGGAAGAAAAAGTGGAGGCGCAATGAGTTGCCGAGGGAGTTTCTTCACAAACCCAAGATTTTGAATGGGTTTAGTGACTACTGGAAGCAAGAAGAGGTAGAGAAGATCTCTATGAGACACTCAGCCAACCGGATGAGCGACCGCAGAGGTAAAGGAATTGGGACGCATAACGCTGGAGCGACGAGCTTGTTGTCGCGAGAAGAACAACTTGTAAGTTTTTAATTATTAATTTACTTAATCTTTATTTTCTTTTAATTTTTTAATTAATTATTGTTTACTTTTACAGTTTTAGAAGACCGGTATTCGCCCTTCACTCCCAGAATTGGTGGAGGATATTCACGCCAACAAGAAGACGAAGCAAATACAATGTCAAGTTGCTCAGGAGCTCGCAGAGGAGTATCGTCAGTCTCAACCGGAAGGAGAAGGAGGCTCTTCCAACAAGGTTCTCTTCGAAATGTGGAATGAGTTCGTTATCGAGGTAAGTAATATTTATATTTTACTAAATTCGTAGATTAAATATTTTAAAACCTTACCATTTATATTTATTTGGTTTTAATTATAGGCAACTCCGAAGAGCAAAGGTCGTATGTATGGGGTTCCTAAGACGTACCAGACTCCATCTTTGACCACCTCGTGGTTTTCAGAAGATGCGCAGCTTCGAGCGGAACTTGCCGAGAGGACCACTGAGATCGAGACTTTGGAGACCGAGTTGCAAACCGAGAGAGAAGTCAATGTTCGATGTTTTGATGAATTGGTCGCCTCAAACGAAGCGGCCAAGGCTGTGATGGAAGCGAAGCTTATGGATGATTTTATGGCCGAGATCCGACGTTCCCGTGATTGAATTCTTTAATTAGAAATGGAGGATGTGGGTGGTGCAAGTGGTGTGTTCTCTACGCAACCCAGTCAACGACCCAATGTCGAACCTTCACTTCCTCGGCTCACTTCCATGATAGTGCAGAATCCTAAAAGAAGGTTTGAAGGCAAAGCAGCTGGCTGGAAGGATAGATGAAATTTTTTATGTTTTTGAATATATTTTTTTAGATTTTGAATATTTAAATTTTAATTACAATTTTAATTACATATTTAATATTAAAACTAATAAATAAATAAAAATAACATTATTATTTATTAATTAAAATAAATATTAAGTCCGTTGAAAGCCCGTCGGAATACACAATACCGGATACATATGACCCTTGGAAATCCGTTGAAAAATACCTTACGGGAACCCGTCGGAATGCCGTCAGAAATCTGCCTTTCAGAAATCCATCGGAAATATTTTCAGTCAGAAAACTGTCAGAAAGCACCCTCGGAAAATACCGTCGAAATGCCGTTGGAAATATACCCGTCGAATATCCATCGGTATTTCCCGACGGATTTCCTACGAGTTTCCGATTTCCGACGACATAAAACCGACGGGTAAAACTTGTCAGAAACCTGTCGGAAAAAGCTTTTTTCAATGGGTTTCTGACAGATTTGACCGTCGGTTATAGCCTATTTTCTTGTAGTATATATTTAAGTCCCTTACTACACATCCATAAAAAGGGTCTATAGATTTTCTGAGAGACACAAAAATAATATATTACCATACAAGAAATTAACATACTTTTTAATAAGTGAGTAAACTTTGATAATTTTAAATATTTGACCCCGGTAAAAAAAAAAAAAAAACTCTTGATCCGCCCGTTTATATATATACTGTAACACTTATCTAAGAAGCAAGAACAACATATACAATACTATCTTCTTGAAGAGAAAGGGGGGAGATCAACTGACCCCAACTAAAAAATATTTTATTTGTTTTCTTTGTAAAGAAAAAAATTATGACCCCATTAAATTTATGATCCCATAGTTTTCCTTCAATTTTTTAGTTGAGCTTATTTTTAAATTGTTTGTGATCCAATAAAAATATTGTAAATTATACATATGGCCCAATTTATTTAATACAAAATTAATTTTATTTTAGAAAATACAAAATTAGTAATTAATGAAACGTGACTTCTTCTTTCTCCTTGCAAAGGTAAAATGAAACGTCTGCTTGAGTCATTGATCGATCTTGTTTTTTTTTTTCAAACAACAACAATCTAAATCATCAAGTATCATCGAATTTGGTGGATTTCAGGTTATGATTTCATTCTTTATTTGTATTTTACTTTAATATGTTAAAATTAAACTTTAGGTTTTTGTTAAATTAGGAATTTAGGATTAGGTTATTTGAGGCTTTGTTTGTTTATATGAAGTTGCTAAAGTGCTAATAGTATATACATATATAAGTAAAATTTTGTTATCTTTAATTTTTGAGGCTGTTAAAAGTGGTAATAGTATATGAGCCTGAATTACCAAATCGTATCGATAATCAGTTTTTACGTGACTGCTTAGTTTGTCTTATCGTAAAAGAATTATTTAAAAATGTAACAAATGAAAAAGTAATAAAAAAGTTTCAAATTATAAGTGAACGGTAAAATACAATTATAATTTTTTTAGTATTTTATTGACAACTTTTTAATATATATTTTTTGATCCAATAAAATAAAACTCTGCCTCCGCTACTTCCACGCGTACCTTTTTTGAATCTTCTCTTACTAAGGATCCTAGGAGGACACATTTATTCTCTCGAGCGATTTCTATTATCTCTATTTCTATGAAAATTTATCTTCTCCCTAACAATCGATCCTTATAATTCAAATTCCGAGAAAGCTCAGATAAACAAAAAAACATAATTCTGAACAAATCATAAATCATAAATATTTTATTTTCAGTATTTTCTAGTTTTTTATTGATTATGGGTTCACAAGTGATTTAGTTTTTTATTACTTAAATGAATATTATATAAATTATATCTTTTAGATGATTTCTTTCCGTGTCATTTTACCCTTAATGAATTTAAAGGTTTAGTTATATATATATATATATATATATATTTCTAATGATATTTAATGTAATATTTTATACTTTTAATTTTATCTTTTTAAATGTACTTCCATAATAATAATATTAATTTCTGGTTTGTATTCCTAAATTATGCTATTATATTGTATCAAATTTTCAATCCATTTTAGTAAAATATGTTGCTATATGTTATGTCGTTTGATCATGTAGATATGATATTTGTTAGTATATATATATGTATATTGCTATTTATCTATTTAAATCTGGATAAATAAATTTTTTTCTCTATACTTAAATTTGACGTGCATTAAGTTGAAGAGCAATTTCTAGGTCCATTAGTTAAAAAATGGTTATCAATGTGTGTGTAATCTTTATATTAAATATATATGTATATAGCTTTTGGCCTCTTGAATATTTTTAATTAGGTGCCTGCAAATAAATCCTGCTTTTTAGCATTGAGTAGACTCAAGGATTCATGTACTAACTCTTGAAAATATGAAAGTACCAACTATTCTGAAAATGAAAGCATTCATATTTGTTATAACTATATCTATATCTTACTAATTCTTTGACATTAATATCTCTTTCAACAAATTTGGTAATTTATTAAACAAAAATAAAGCTATATATACATCTGTATATAATGACATGTATAGTTATATATGTAGTGTGAATTGACAGAGGAATGGGAGTTATCAATCTGTGACAACTGAGAGCAGAAAAGCTTTGAACAAACTATTCAACAGTACATTAAATTAAAGTGTTCTCAGGAAGGAAAATCTAATCTTTCCTTCTGACATTATTTATAAAAAAGAAACTGACAAATAACGATTCATTAATATTTTTTTGCTTGGTACCAAACGATCATTAATATTTTTTCCCGCATATAACATGAATGTGTGGATTATAACAGTTTACATTAAAAAAAAAAGAGTTTACATTTTAAAAAAATGGAGGGAAAAAGGAAAATTTTGTGCAAGAAATCAGACACAAATGGTAAAAAATACAATAACTAATACTCAAATGAGTGAATAATTAAATTATATATAAAAAACACTAATTAAGCTAAGAGATCTTCGTTTTTTTTTTTTTGATCTTCTTCTTCTTCTTCGCTTTTATGTCTCCCTTTCCTCCATCATCGAGTTTGCCTTTGCCCTTTCCTCAAATACCGCTCTCTCTTTTCCATTGATTTTTATCAATTATTAACTTGTAAGATGATGTTGAAACTCTCAGGGCAAATAGGAAACAATGGCCTTTTTTAATCTCTAAAGTACTTTATTTTCTTTAAACCCTAGAAAAGGAATAAATAAGTACATCCTTTTTTTTACCGGTCCTGTTTTTACGTAGATTTTATTCCCTCCGTGCATGTGGGAGGAGATTAAATCAAATCAACCTACGTCCGATAACAGTAGCAGTAATTACGAATCCACAACCAGCTTATGAGAAATGTTTAAAATAATAATATCATAAAAAATATTATTAATAATAATTGTAATAATAATTAAGTAGTTGAAGAGACAAGACCAGAAGAAAAACTCACGAAAGCAGGCTTTTGTGTTTGTGTCGACATGTGATTAATTAAGGAAAAGAACAGAAGCTGTTGTTGTTGAACCCACTTCTGTCTACAAACTTCTCTCTTTCTTCTTCCTATGATAAATAAGCAACACATCATTATCTATTAATGTTTGATTGATTTTTATGTATATCTTGATGCTCTTAATTTAATATATTATCTGAAAATAATCACATTTAATTACCTGAAGTTGTGCATGTGTCGGTACTAAAGAATTATCCACTAGTGAAGGATAGAGAGGAGTAGTAGTTGTTGGCATTACATTGGTAAAAGACGTTCCTACTTCTGAGGATCCCATCTGTTCAGATCAAGATTCAAGAAGATAATTAGTTTTGATCAATAACCGGCTTTTGATATACATGAACCGGTTTATCGTTAACCGGATTTAGTGATTAAGAGATGGAATGTAGATCGTAATACCTCATGTCTAAGTATAAGGCCGTCAAGGTCCGAACTGAAGTCATAAACTACTGGACTTATAGAAGCTAGCTTCATTGAGAGAAACTATTGAAAATAAAAATAGTTAGACATTATATTTATAAACTTAAAATGTTATAAGAGTAAAAAAGAAATATAAAAACTGCATGCACCTCAACTTGGTTTTGTAAGGACTGGACATAATTTATAATCTCATCCAACATGAGGGCCTTTCCTGTTACCTATTCATTTTTTAAGTCAAAATTAAAAAAAATTATAAATAAAATAAAATTAAGGCATCATTAATTCCTAAATAAAATAGTCTCTAGCCAACCTTATCACAGCCCGGAACAAGCTTTTGCAGAGCCTTCATCCGCTCACTGATCTTTTCTCTTCTGACCTAATTTACATATGTATAACAAAATATTAATTAAGTTTTTTTTATAGGAAAACATGATTAATGATAAAAATAAAATAAAAATTAGAAAATGACTAAAATACCCTCTCGGCGAGGCTGTGGCTATCAGTAGCTTGGCCTCTTCTGGCTCTAACGTGAATGTAATCTTTTGGAGGCTCTTCATCGCTTACTTTCTTCTCTTTGTCGTCACTTGGGCTACCATTTCTCTGTTTTTTGCTTTTTCTTCCCTCTACTCCTTCCTAATTTACAAAATCACCCCAACATTAAGTTTTTGTCTATTACAACCCTGTCCCATACATGATACATTAAAACTTGATTTAGCTTACCTTAGTGTTAGAAACGTTTCCGTCCTTCCTCCGACGGTTTCTTACAGTGGTGGTGGACGGTCCGTGGCTGAGTTGGTCACAGGAAGAAGAACCGGTGGTTGTGGTTGTAATAGTGTTGTTCTGTTTCTTGAAAGCAGAGTCAACATCAAGAAACGGGTTCAATGAAGTCTCTTCGATTGTGGAAGTGTTTGGTAATGAATTAAAAGGACATTGGTCTATGAAACTAGTGAGCATATTGGAGGAGTTAGGTGTGGGGAAGAAAAGAGGGTCAATAAGGGAATGAGGGTAGTGTTGGAAATAAGAGAAAGTTGCCATTTTAAGAGTGGAAGCTTCTGAATTTCTTATCTTACTGAGATGGATAGAGATAGAGTGTTCTTATCTTTGTTTGTGGGAAGAACGATTAAGGACATGAGATGGTTTATATAAGCAATTGCTTTTTTTTTTTTTGTATTCAAAGAGACAAGTAGAAACAGAAGAAAGATTATTATAGGGACCACCCATATATTGAAAATACCATTTTATTAAAAAAAAATGGTAATCATATTTCGGCGGGTAGTTTTTTAATATGTTTTTTTTTAAATGTTAAAGGATATTCGTATTTCAGTCATTGCATTAAAGGATATCGATGGAATGGAAAACTTAAAATTTTAAGTAAACGACAATGGATTTTCAAAACTTAGGTGTATAAAATGAGTTATTTTTCCTGCAAACTTATGAAATAGTACTTTATCACTAGAGGTAGACCTGTTATGCATTGAGAAAAAAAGGAATATTTTTGTTCTTAGCTGTTTTTTCGTTAAATTTTTGTTCTTAGTTGTTTCTCGATGCATTCTAATTTCTAACAAACACAACACATGCGGAGTTATAGTCACATTTTTTTAATAGTCTCAATCATACACATACAAAATATATTATTCTATATAATGAAAACATACTTGACAAACACACGGTCACAAGTAAACATGAAATGTAATTCAGTCACAAGTTCACATAATTTTTTTTTTGTTATCGTAGTTAATTAACATAATATACTTTACGTGACACACATAGAATAGGGATGGGCCACGAGTTTAGAGGAATGTAGTCTCATGTTGCGATTTGATACCTTGTAACCAAAACTGTAGTTTTCTCAATTTTTTTTTTTTTTTTTTTGTTGTTGTATATTTTCTGGTCCAACCTTGTGTTTGTCTTATCTAGACATCTAGCTAACGTACATTATATGCCATTTTTCAGGATGTCTTTAACATGTTTGCTTTTGTGGTGTGGAATTTGTTGACCTAATTAATATATGCAATAATTAATTTTGCACATTCTGTTAGTTTTATCCTTTTTATTCCATTTTGTACATGTCGT
Organism: Cardamine occulta; assembly: GCA_028015245.1. Lineage (NCBI taxonomy): Eukaryota > Viridiplantae > Streptophyta > Magnoliopsida > Brassicales > Brassicaceae > Cardamine > Cardamine occulta. The sequence continues at coordinate 12,793,901 of CM051390.1, forward strand.
CGACCAAGTATAGCAATAGATTTTGAGACTTGGACATGACAAAAGATAAGATAAGCCACAATTTATGATGATAAGTATAGTCAATTTAAGCAAAATGAGTTCACGAAAGAACTCGCTAACGTCTCGACAATTCAAATTTTAGAGCATTAAAAATCTATATGTACATTTAAGTTTCAGACAGACTAGATAGTACCGTATCAAAAATACTGTACATTTAGATTTAGCTAAACTTAAAAAAAATATTATGTAATGCCGCGTAATTTTCTCATTAATAATATATATGTGGATGGATACGCGTAATAAAATTCTTTGTCCATTTTTGTAAGAAGAAATAAAACTTTTGTCCATTTCCCACTTTGGATCGACATAGGAAATTTCCTTTCTAGAAAAAAGACAGAACAAAAAAAGAAAATGAAAGAAAAAAAATGTGAATAAGGTGTGAAGTCCAATCCCATTGATAGTATGATACCGTTGGGTATATAAAGAAGACAAATAATCATAAATCCACCTTTTTTGTTTTGATATAAAGAGCTACACTTACACAGAAATAAAACACCAAACACTTTTTCGGTAAAGAAAAAATCGGGTACGTACTTGATCCTCAAAATTCATCGGCAATTACGTCCTTAATTTTATGTTTATTATGTATTAGTTTAGATTCTTTTTAAAAAATTTCTTCTATTTTTATTTACACAGAGTTTATAAAACCAGTATACAAATGATAGTAATCAATAATAATAACAAAGAATGATAAAAAAAAATAAGAAGGGAACGAGGTGGTGCGGCAAACCACATTCGAATAAAACAACTAATAAAAATAAAGAGACATAACATTTTTATTTTAACAAATATTTTTGAGATCTACTTTGTTCCTATTTTTTCTTCCTTTTTCCGTCAGTATCTTATTGCTAAATTCGAAAAGTACATTCATTTAAATTTGCAAAATCATCCCAATTTTTTTTGTATTTTAATTCGTTTTCTACCAATTGCATATGAAAATCTAGTTGTTAGTATATATCTATGCTACATGTCATATCTAATACGCTCTTGGATTAATTTATTTTAGATGAAAACTTAATTAACCCTTGAAATTTATTCACAGGCTCTTGAAAATATAATAAATATAGATACGCGCGGTATTATAAGGTTTTATGGACTTTATGTTATGATATTCTTTTTGAGAATTTAGAACAGAAAAACATGGTAATTAGGAACTAATTACAAAACATTATGCTTTGCATTTGACACGTTTTTTCATATAAAAGGTATGCAACCGACTTGTAATTAATTATCATAACCCGAAGATGGTAGACATTATGCATGTTTCATCCAAATAAGGCATTAAGCATTCGTGGCACTATACTTTATTCTTCACCAATATCTCTTGCTTGCTTCTATTCTAATCAAAGACTTTCTTCACAAAACCTTTCTTCTTTATCTAACGCATTTATTTAGCGGCCGATCTATTATTTGTACTACTCTTTTTGAATATTTAAGATCACATTTAAAACAAGAAATAGGTAACAAGACCAACTACGAAAGGATGATATGAAGATGAATCTTGAATTATGAGATAAATTAAGTATATAAGATTGCTTCTCTCTGAGAAACCAACTTACAAAAGTCTTTTTCTACCATCCGATTTCCCAACACAATTGCACTTACAAATGCATAGAGACAACTTCTATTTTATGATGTATCTAAAATATAATTCTTATTTAGGTTGATCTCATCATTGTTAATTTGATCTCGTAGTTTTTATTCAAATCACTACAAGAAAACATGGCTATTTCCGACAAAGATTTCCGACAAAAGTTATAGTCGGAAATATTCCGATAATTTTTTGGCTAAATTCCGACAAAAATAGTGAATGTCAGAAAATAGTCAGAAAATTCTGACTATACAAATAGTCGAAAATTATAGGGAAATAATGGTCGGAATATAGTAAGAGTATGGTCGGAGAATAATCGGAATAAAAATCTGAAATATTTTGTAATATTCTGACTAAATTCCGACAAGTCTTTTTTTCATTTCCGGCAAATAGTCGGAATTTTTTTTTAATTTCCAGAAAAATTCCGACAAACACTAGTCAGAATATATGATCGGTTTTTAGCCGCATATTATATAAACGTTAACTATTTAAATATTCCGACAAAGTATAGTCAGAAATTTGTCAGAAATGTTAAAATATATTCTGACAAAATTCTGACATTATATAGTCGGAAATTTGTCGGAATTTATTTTAAATTTTCCAAAAAATTTCTGACTACATATTGTCAGAATTTTGTTGGAAAATGTTCGAAAAGTGTGTAACGGTTATTTTGATTCTGTCTAAATTCTGAGAAAATATATTTCTATATATACAAAACACAATTCATTTGCAAACCACACACGAAATACACATAAAAAACCCTCTCATATAGTAAAATGACATCTCATCCAATTTATAGTGTTCGATAATGGATGTATAAGTGTGTAGATGAAGATTCTGGAAAGATTACAGAAGAATTTAAGGCCGGACTTGTCAATTCATGAAGGTCCTAACAAATCAACAAATAGTGCATGAACAAGGTATGACAACTTGTCCTTGCTTAAAATGCAGAAATGAAAATTTCATAAAAGTAAAAGTAGTTTGGAGGCATCTTTATAATATCGATTTTACTCCTAAATATTATATATGGTATTCGCATGGAGAAGATTATGTAGATAGACCAGAAAATAGTAGGAGAGGAAGAAGGGAAATAAATAATAATAGATTTGTGGATGAGAGTAGTAGAAGAACTGTTAATGATGAGGAAAATGCAGACATGATGGCTAGAGATACGTTTCCAGAAATTGTAGAAACAAGTAATGTTGTTGAAGAGCCAAACCCTGAGTCAAGAAAGTTTTTTGAGATATTAGATGCTGCCAACCATCCAATATATGAAGGTTGCAAAGTTGGTTATTCTCCATTATCAGCAGCTACTAGAATGATGAGAATCAAAATATATTTTAATTTAAGTGAAGATTGTGTGGATTCAATTGCGGATGCATTCCCATGTTTTCTTGTAGTGAATATTAATGTTGTTGTTTTTGTTAACATTCAAGTAATGTTGTTATTTTTGAATAATACAATAAGAATGAATAACCAAGTAGCAAATTCAACTTCTATAACAGTGAGATATTATAACAAAATGAAAAATGTCTATGTTCTCTTCATTTTCATAACTTTTGCGATAAATAATTATAATTTGAAGGTTTTTTTTAGTATTTCTAGTTTGTTTAGTGAAGTATTGATCTTCTCTAGTAAGAAGAAAACAAATAAATCAACCTAGAAATAAACTCACTTACGTTTCAATCTACAATATAGACATTCATACAAGTCTCTATCCGCATGATACGAGAGATAACATTTACTCGTACAATCTAATATCATCGCCTACAATGTAAACAAATATTAAAGACAAAATTTTATTAAAACTATAAATTGATGAGTTTTGTAATGATACGACTCTCCTTTGTTTTTTTCTACATTCAAATCTATGCAAAATCTCGGTAGGATTTCATAGTACTTGTGCAAGTGGCACTAGCTAGGTTCCACTATGTGATATCGCTTTCTTCTACACAAATACCAAATTCAACATGAAACGTTTAATATTAATCCCATGTTATATCAATTTTAGTTTTCCTTTAGTATGGAGTATATATATATATATATATATATATATATATTATAAGCATGGGATGGAATGATCGGAATCTATTGAATTGGGACTTTAATTTTTTTAGATTGTGTGTAAATGTTGTTGTAATAATCTAATTAATGTAAGTTAATGTAATTAATATGAGTTCCTTTTCTGACGCCAAATATCATATGATTCATGAGCACAGTGGCCCAATTACAAGATAACGCCAAAACAGTTGGCAGAAACCATGATTTTCAAGTTATGAAGACTTGAAGTCTCGGTACGTCTTGCAAATCCCATGTGTAATTTTTTTAGTTAAATGAAATCAAACCATCAAGGCTTTCTCATTTAGCCTATTATTTCATTTTCTAACATTTTTAAGTTAGAAAAGACGTGTAATTTAATTCACCGATAGCAACCACTATCTTACAATGGTGTACAAATTAGGTAAAAGAAAAATATGGACAATATATGGAGAACATTCAAGAACATATATTATGAGGAAAAGGTGGTAATCAATATTAGATTATATTAATTTTTATTCCAAAAAAATACACTAGTCTTTTTTTTCATTTGGTTCGAAAGTTGAAAAAGATGGTAGTGGTTTAATTGTTTCAATTGCTTTAAGCTCATGAAAACTTTTATTGTTTTTTATACTCTTACATGTTTCCAAGAACTAAGAAAATTAATTCGTTTTCTCCTTTGGGATTCACATCCGAAACTCTCTTACTTTCTTTTGGTTAACGGAAAATAGTATCACACTATAGACGCGGGCGACGGCTACTCATCCGAAGCATTATTGGGTCTTCGGCCCAAATTACATGTATATCTTTCGCTTTGGTATTTTTCACATAAACACGCAAACCATCCAACTAAGTCCTAAACCTTCTTGGCACCAAATAAAGTCCTTAAAATGCATTGAGAAAAAGAGAAGCTACCCAATGTCATTTATACGGAAAAATGGGTAAAAAAATCCTGATCTTTTTCAAAAACATTAAAAAAATTCTCAATTTTTTTGTGGGGTTTTAAACCTTCACATTTTAATAAATGGTGAAATAAACCTTCAATATTATCAAACCAATAAGTACATCATTATATTAAAATATAAATAAATAAATAAATTTTGATTTAGGATTTATTTTGAGAAATTTGAGTTTGTGATTTTTTCTCCAAATTTGAGTTTTCTAACTAAAATAGTATTATAGATTAGCACATTCCGTGTTTTGATTCGAATTTGTTCGAACTTTTCGTTTTGAATAACTAGCTAAAAGTAATTAATAATGTCGCTTTTTGAAATATTTTTAAGTTATACTTTAAATATATCTTAATTTTATGTATTTAAATTAAAAATATTTTGGTGTAGAAATTTATGTACTTTCATAAGAATATAATTTTTCTGTTTGTTTTCATGTTAATAAGTTTATGTGACTAAACCAAATAAATATTTATTAACATAAAATTCATATTTGATAATATTCGATAAAATTTATTTTCATATTATAGTCAAATTCATAAAATTCATATTCAATATATTTCATTTCGTAAGAATTTAATTATTCTATTAACATAAACCATCAACATTATTAAGATATTTATTTTTGTAAAACTTGTATGCATGAAATCTTTTTTAGCGGATAATCATAAATATGTGTTTTTTCAAATTATTAAACTATTGTCGTAAATAAATTAAAATTATGAAAACTGCTGTATATGTTAAAATATTCCATATGTTAAATAAAAATTAGAAAAAATAGTAATGTACTAAATCAATTAGGAAAAAAATAAAAAATCCAAAAATGTTAGAGAGTAAGTGATAGCTTAAGAAAATATTAACACCAGCAAAAGCAATATTAACATATCTTATGTACATGTATATTTTTATTTAAAAAATAGAAAAGAAAAAGTAAATGACAATTATTTTAAAACAAATAAAAATTACAAGAAGTATGAACAGAAAATTATCGGAATGGTCATTTACAAATAAAAAGAAAGTGATATAAATGTTAAGAGAAATAACTACTGTTTAAAAAAAAGACCATGACCGGCAAAAGAAATAATAAAATATATTATGTACATATCTATTCGCAGTTGAAAAATAAAAAAATAAAAAGAAAATAAAAATCAAGAAAAGTTTAAAAAGTTTGAAAACAAATAAAAATTAAAAATATTTATTGTATTTGCTATTTGTAAATTTTAAGAACCAAGCAAACGATATAGATTCAGAGAAAATCTTACATATGTAAATAGATTTAAATTAAAAAATACAAATATGAAAAAATAAAATCATATGAATATGTTAATAAATGTTGAACCGAATATGAATTTATGTTAATAAATGTTTATTTGGTTTCGTCACACAAACTTATTAACATGAAAACAAACAAAATTATTTTTATTATTATAAAAGTACATAAACTTCTACACCAAACTATTTTTAATTGAAAAACATAAAATTAAGATATATTTAAAATATAACTACTTTTAGTTAGTTATTCAAAAAGAAAAATTCGAACAAATTCAAATCAAAACACGGAATGTGTTAATCTATAGTAATATTTTTGTTAAAAAAAAACTCAATTTTGAAAAAAATAAATCACAAACTCAAATTTAGAAAATTTTTTAATAACCCAAATTTTATTTATTTATTTCTAATTTAATATAATGATGTACTTATTTTTTTGTAATAGGTAAGGTTTATTTTACCATTTATTAAAAAGTGAAGGTTTAAAAACCCAAAAAAAAAGATAAAAATTTTTTTAATATTTTTGAAAAAAGTGAAGATTTTTTTACCCATTTTTCCCATCTATACATTACACATTTTTTTTTAATATATTTAGAAAATGTATATTAAGAAAAGCCCCCAAATATCTCATTAAAACCCTTCTCTTGCCAACAATTCATTTCAAGGGCCAAAAGCAAAAGAAGAGAGAAAAGAAAACGAACATTCCCTTAAGCAACAGGGAGAGAATCTTCCTGCTCCTCTAAGGAAGTAGTAGGAGTGCCACTTCCACCATTCAGCACTGTGACTTTACCTTCTGAGTCAACGTCCACAATCACTGAGTCTCCTTCTTTGATCTCTCTCGCAAGCATCTTCTCCGCCATACTATCTTCTAAAAGCCTCATTATGGCTCTTCTCAACGGTCTTGCTCCATAGCTTGGGTTGTAACCTTCGTCAACTACTCTCTCTCTGAACCTTTCAGTTACTTGGAGCTCGATCTCTTTCTTCTTTAGCCTTTCGAACACTTCTTTCAACAGTATGTCTGCGATTTCTTTCACTTCTAGCTTTGTTAGTTGTCTGAAGACAATCATCTCGTCTAGCCTGTTTAGGAACTCTGGTCTGAAGTACTGTTTCAGCTCTTCGGTTACAAGGCTCTTGATTCTGTTGTAGCTGCTATCTTTCTCGTCGTAGTCTAGGTCGAACCCAATACGTCTTCCTCCTTTCTCGATTACGCTGCTTCCGACGTTTGATGTCATGATGAGAAGTGTGTTTTTGAAGTCGACTGTTCTTCCTTTGCTGTCTGTTAATCTACCATCTTCGAGGATCTGAAGCATCATGTTGAAAACATCTGGATGGGCTTTTTCGATCTCGTCGAATAGAACAACGGTGTAAGGGCGACGTCGAACTGCTTCTGTTAGCTGACCTCCTTCAGTGTATCCAACGTATCCAGGAGGTGAACCGATGAGTTTGGAGACAGTGTGCCTCTCCATGAACTCACTCATATCTAGACGAATCATGGCTTCTTCAGATCCGAAGTAGTAAGCTGCCAAAGCTTTGGCGAGCTCGGATTTCCCAACACCGGTTGGACCTGAGAATATGAAACTAGCGATTGGACGGTTGGGGTTCTTGAGTCCAACACGTGCACGACGAATGGCTCTGCTTATGGCTTTGACAGCTTCATCTTGGCCTATGACACGTTTGTGGAGGGTTTCTTCCATCTTGAGGAGGCGATCAGACTCATCAGTTGATACTTTCTCTACAGGAATACCAGTCCATGATGATACAATGTGTTGGATGTCTGACTCCGTGACCATAGGACCTTCCTCGCCGGTCTCACTCTCTGCTTTGCTCATCTCCTTGCCTTTCGCTTGGATAGCAGATACCTCAGCTCTGAGTTCAATTTCTCTATCACGAAGTGTTCCAGCCTGAAACGAAATTTAAAATCTCATAAGACATCTTAATGTTACCTAAATTGACAAAAAAATCTGAAAGGAATAATTATAAACTGTATGTACCTTCTCGAAGTCCTGACCACGGACAGCTTCATTCTTCTCTTTTGTTATCTGCCTAAGCTCTTTCTCAAGCTCCCTAGCTTCCTCTGGGACCTGCATTAACCGGTCTATTTAATAATGATCAAATATGAAAATGGTATAACAGAACCTGGCATGTTATTCCACTACACCTGTGCATGGCGAAGTCGAACCCGAGAACCAGCTTCATCGATCAAGTCAATTGCCTTGTCAGGAAGGAAACGATCACTGGAAAATCAAAGGACAATCAGATGTAAGAAACATTTATGACACCTTTACTTAACAGCAGACCCAACATTAAAACTATTAACAAGTAATCTGAGAAATAAGCCACCTTATATACTGGTATGACAATTGTGCAGCTGCCACTAAAGAATCGTCAGTGTAACGAAGCTTGTGGTGAATTTCATATCGCTCTCGCAGACCCTTCAAGATCTGAATAGTTTCATCCACGGTGGGCTCAGGTACTTTCACTGGCTGGAATCTTCTTTCCAACGCAGGGTCTTTTTCAATGTGCTTTCGGTATTCATCTAATGTTGTCGCTCCAATGCACTGTCATAATTGAAAAAACATTAGTTACATTATCGATAGTAAATTACACAAAAGTGCAGAGTATTGTCATGTAAACCGGATCAAACAGAATAATTACCTGCAATTCACCTCTAGCGAGAGCTGGTTTTAAAATGTTAGCTGCATCAATTGCACCTTCCGCTGCTCCAGCACCAATCAAAGTGTGCACTTCATCGATAAATAAGATGATCTCATCACTCTGTTTAATTTCCTCCATCAGCTTTTTCAATCTCTCTTCAAACTCTCCACGGTATTTTGTTCCAGCAACAAGAAGACCCATGTCAAGTGTTATAACCTGAAGTTACAGAAAAAGAAAACAAAATAACCATCAGATCACTGTCGTCTACAAACACAACCCAGCATTATCATAGGAAGATAACTGTGACCTGCGTCTAAACTGTTAAGTATCAGTAATCCAATTCTTTGTTTGTTCTCAACACAACTTATGCAGTATCATTATGTTGTTTATAGATCCTTTGGCAAAGAATCAAAACTAACCCAGTAAATTAAAATCCAATACAATTGGAATCCATGGCTCATGAAATGCATGCATGTCTACATATTATGAGCAAGTATGTAGTGCATTGAAGATTTGAAGTCAACGAGATAGACTGTATCTCATACTCATTTATAACCACTGATTTATATAAATTGCACTTTCCAACAAGACTGAGAAACAGACAAACATCATGCTTACCTTCTTCCCTTCAATGGTTTCCGGAACATCTCCACTGGCAATACGCTGTGCAAGTCCTTCAGCAATAGCTGTCTTACCAACACCAGGTTCTCCAATAAGACAAGGGTTGTTCTTGGTTCTCCTGCCAAGAATTTGCACCACACGTTCTATTTGCGGCTGCCTTCCAACAACTGGGTCCAGTTTACCCTAAAGTCAAAAAGAAAAGATTCAGATAAGTCTCACTTGATATTATCTATGCAAGGATATCTCAACCAGTGTCAAGATCAACAAATAAGTACCTCCTCGGCCAGTTTCGTCAAGTTTGTCCCGTACTCTTCAAGAGTTGGCATCTTATTGCTGCTGGTTCCTCCCCCAACATTAGCAGTGACCTCATTGTTCTCACCCACCATGCGAATCACCTAGCCATCCAACTCAATTAAGTTATTGATATTTAGTACTAGCATTTATAAAAATCTATCAACAAAAGTGAACATATTGATTTACCACATGAAATGACTACCATACCTGAGTGCGAATATTACCAGGATCTGCACCTAAATTCTCGAGGACTCGAGCTGCAACACCTTCACCTTCACGTAACAACCCAAGAAGAAGGTGCTCGGATCCAATGTAATTGTGACCTGAAATTTACACAAGTAGTTAACACAAGGAAATATAAAGTAGAGTGGAAAAGTAAACGAATAGATCATGAACAAATTGGATGATACACACCACAAACAATCTAGAGATTCCAGATACAGAGGCAACATATAAAAGCAAGAGACTTGCTATAGAGAAGGGAGTTACCGAGTTGGCGAGCTTCTTCCAGTGAGAGTTCAAGAACACGCTTGGCACGAGGAGTGAATGGGATCTCAACAGCAACAAATCCACTGCCCCTTCCAATAATCTTCTCTACCTCAACCCGTGCATCTTTCAGATTAATCCCCATGGATTTCAAAACTTTAGCAGCAATTCCAGTACCCTCACCAATGAGACCTAGAAGGATTTGTTCAGTTCCCACAAAATTGTGGCCTAGTCTTCTAGCTTCTTCCTGAGCAAGCATAATAACTTTGATAGCTTTCTCAGTAAACCTTTCAAACATTGCTTTTGCCGTACACCGGCTAGCTCTCCCCTTGGGCACATTCATAGCATGCTGCATCTTCGAATGGAAGTCTTGACGGTTGGTTCTTCCTAAAGTGTCTAAGGCATTGTTCCCACGTAATCCCCAAAACCCTTGCATTCTTAAACCAGACACTCTTAGCTGACTACACATCATTTTCACCGATCTTTTCGATCTACCAGATCCACGAGAAGGAACATTCCTCTGGTAACATGCTAAAGACGGTGGAGTAGATTGAGCCAACACCCTTGTGGCCATAGCCATGACTTCCTACAATTTCAACAACAGATAAAAAAAGAGTTAGTAAACAAACAATCACTCTACCTGAAGAAACTCACTCAAGTATTTATAACATTTAAACGGATAAAAATATTTACCAAATCAAGCTCAAGATTTCCAAAATCGATTCAGAAAAATAATAATAAACAATTTACAAAAAAAAAAAGTGGACAAGACTTCAAACAAAGAACCATCTGAGAAGATAAGCTTAGATTTCGATTTACAAAAGGTGAGAAAGAACTT
>CM051390.1:12804801-12829801 GCA_028015245.1 Cardamine occulta
TGGATAAGTGAAGTCCTAAACACAAGTAAGCTCACAAATTTCAATTCCAGTTAGCTCGTATCAATAGAAGCTACTAAATGAAAATAAGAGAAAGCGAAGCTAACACTACCAGAAATGAACAAATGGAATTGACTTTTACAAAAAAAACTTAGAGAATCTCCACAAAATTCACGATCTGAAGCTTCCTAAATCGCAATAATTCCAACTAAAACACACAAACAAGAAAACATTAAACCCTAGCTTTGAAAGAAGCCATAAGCTTAAAAAAAACTCAAGAACAAACACCAGAAACAACCAAGAATCACTCTAAAACCATTCGAATACAGAAATTAAGTAAAAAACCCTCACCGAAATCGATAGTAGCGTAACACAGGATTAACAGATGAAAAGCGAAGAACGAAGAACGAAGAAGTAGAAGAAGATGAAGAAAGAGAAATGATATGATAAAAAAAAAAACAGATGGATATGGTGAATGCTTATTTTTTCACCCTCCCTTATCTCTCCGGTCCGATTCTTCTTCTTTTATCTTTATACGGTACACCATCATGCACGCTAGTAATACTTCCAAGCTCAATTGAAAAATAAATCGAGCTAAACCGACTTACTTAACCATTTGGTTTACGTAATCTACAAACCGACGCAGAAATGGGCGGTGAAAGTCACATTATCATGAAATTTCTAGATGTAATTGTATATATCCAGGATATAATACAGTATTTTACTATTTAATTCACATTCTTATAACATGTTTTTCATCATCATTGTACCGAACTAAACCAAATTTTGAATAGCCAAAAGAACTACGCTTAGCAACTTGACCACCCGCACCACCGTTCGATATTGAGTGTTTAAGATCGTGACACGTGGCATCCTTTAGTGGTCGGATTTGGAATGACTACTATACCCTGCGTGTTTTGGTCTCTGGCTCTGTATCTAGACAGAGGACTCAATGGTCAATTTGTTGATGTAAGAGCTTCCGTGTACGAGACCATTTTCTCGAGTTTATTTTTGTTTTTTGTTTTCTGAGGAATCTTTCTAATAACTCTAGACGTTGCCACTTTTGTTACTTCGACCTCTTATTTCTTCGAAGTCGAGAGCGTGACATGGTTTATGTACAACCTCTTATTTTAATATGGCAAATATCTTCTTTATACAAACACTTTTGTTAGGCGTAGTAGAAAATAAGACATTTTCAACTTAGCTATGGACTTTGAAGATTAGAAGGTGTTCTTTTTATCATAAAGAGTTCTGATACACAATACTACAATTTTACTGTTGCCGTGTTAGGTTACATTTTTATTATAAAAGTATGCAAGCTTATGGTAAAAGGTGAAGAATCTCTGCAATTTTTTCAAACACATGCAAAACGCTAAAAGGCTAAAAGGCTAAAATAACTCAAGAGAGTATATGCAGGGCCGGTTCTGAATCGTTTAGGGTAACTTAGAAGCTTTTGTTACCTATGATCCCCTTTGCCACCATGAAATAATACGAAACAGCGTATATTAACACTAATAACAATGCTGCCACCCATAGATTTATTCCACCTGCAATTTCATTATCAAGAACCACAGTTTTAGTTTTAGGTTAGGTTTCTGATTTCTTAAAATTGAGAGATAAGAGGAGAAAACAATAAATATACTAACGTTTTTCATCCTTCTGTTCAATCACGGTTAGCCTCGCCCTTGAGTCGAAAGATACAGACACTAAGCATCTGTGAAACCAAACCCAAATCAAAACTTTTGAATGATTTCAGAACTTTTATCTATTTGCTTGTTTAGAATCATTGAATCGGTAGTTATATAGTGAAGGTATTTAACCTTGAATAAGGAGAGAAAGTCAGTGCTGTGACCTAACCGAGATGAGCTTTCTTGACAACTTGGTTAGGTTGCATCCTTGTCGAATCAATTATCAAAACATCTCCTTCGAGGGTTCCTCTGCATTAAAAGAAAAATATTACGACAAATAAAAAAATCGTATTATGTTGATCTGTTTGTACCTAAAAGTGGGAAAGAAAGATAAAACTTACATTGCAAGAAGCTTCCCATCAGCTGAGACATTGAAGGCCGATACAGAGTTCTTTTTTATAAGCTTTGAACGTCTTCTTTTCCATGGTTTTGTATCCCATGTTATAATACTCCCACCACCTTCTACGAAAATCAAATCAATCCTCAATTAGCTGTAACAAACAAAGAAGAAATTAAAAATTCGATGTTCTTGCAATGTGAGAATATAAGTTTACCAGTGTTTGCAGCAACGTAAAGAACTTCATTGCCTGCACTGTCTATAGAGAATCTGCACGAGGCAAAACGCTCATTCTGCATTCAAGTATTCAAACTCATTTAACATTGGACAGTTGCGTATAAAGTCAAAAGATACTAAGAGCAAAACCCGAACTAACCTTCTCTTTTGATAGACTAGCAATGGCAGCAGAAGCATTCATGTCCCAAACTCGACAAAGTGGATCTCCAAGAGATACAAGAAATTCACCACTTTCACTGCAAACAAAACATCACAATCAAGATAGCTGTTTTACAATCATTGTTTCCCTCTTTGATAAGAGAAATCAAAAACCTGAAAGCTAGGCTTTTGACAGATGAATGTGCTTGAGACTCATTAAGTAAAGTTTTCATACTAGGCCATTCATAAACTCTCAAAGTCCCATCCTGTACTGCATCAAAAACAAAAAAAATGCATAAGAACTACTAAAAGTTTCTCTCTTTATCTGTTATCTAAAAAAGATTGCTTCTATCAAAGAGCCTTCTTTAACCTCAGCACTAGCAGCAAGCACAGACCCTTCCTGATTAAACGCAAGAGCCAATTGTTGTCCAACATCTTTTAACTCTTTAATCACTTCCTCTGACTCTTCAACATCCTCATTATCCTCTCTTGAGCTCATAATGTCTTCCCAATTAAACAATCTATGTATCAAGAGAACACCACTTATTACCACAACCCTTGAAATTTCTCTACTCCAAGCTCATAATGCTTTCCCAATTCTAATATCAAAACCACACTACTTACAAAGCTAATTGAGTTATGAAATCGAACTGAGATTACTCACAAACCTGCAACTATTAGGCAATGCGCAAATAACACCACCTTCACGAGGATGAACAGCCATACGATAAGGTAGATCAGTGCCAACCACAAACCTACCCAACTGAAAATAAATGATCCTAAGTATCATTGCAAATGCATAGATCTCAAATAGGTCAAAGCTATGAATTACTTCTACTTACAGGTTGTTCAGAGAGAGAATCGGTTTCGAGATCAACACGACAAATTAAGATGACATTAGGGATTCCACTTCGTCCTTCTCCGCCTCCGCCGGATAAAACGATGTAGCTGCTCCGGGACGAAGATGATTCGCCATCTTCGGAATTATCCTGATCTTTAGCGATTATCGATCTAACAGCTTCTTCCGGAATCCAATCGGCGGCGTAAATCGGCACACCGTAAGTTTGCATATTCGACGGTTGATTTGATTCGTCTCTGTGCGTTTGATTCGCCATTTTCTGTGTTCCCTCCTCTCGAGCTTAATGGGTCTCTGTGCTTTCATGGGCCTTGAATTTAGTTTAGTAAGCCCATATAGTTATAATCTTTTTATTGAGCCATTGGGTTCGTGAAAAAAAAATTAAGCTGTATACAGTTAAACCTCTATAAATTAATACTCGATTCATTAATACATCGCTAAATTAATAATTTTTTTCAGATCCCAAATTCCTATTTTGACCCTAATATCACCTCTATAAATTAATAACCTCGATAAATTAATAAAATATCATAAAAATACATTAGTCTCAATATTATTAATTTATAGAGGTTTTACTGTATTTGGGTAGGCATGGTCACAAGGCAAATACTCCTTCCATTTCTTAAAGATAGATGTTTTAGGCTTTTCACACATTTTTAAAACCAAATTTAAAATACCAAATATACTCTTATTATAATATTGTTATTTCAAAACAATCTTTCTCTTTCTTTATTTAATTAATAATTAGTAAGAGTAAAATTGATAAATAATTAAAAAAAGCTACATTAGAAACACAAAACTTCTATCTTTGTGAAACAAACTAAAATTTCTAAAACATCTATATTTAAGGAACGGAGGGAGTATTTGCTAATTTTTAAGTACGTGTGATTCATTTTGGGCCGTTCAAATAATCGCTTTGGGCTGTTCAAATAATTGAATGTTCAACTTCAAAATTTTATTACTTAGCCTGATCCGCTTCATACTTATTTGGCTTGTTATTTGCTATTTGCTATTTAAACTAAAGTACTTGGGTTTATTGGACTACAATGAAAATAGTTTATTTGGATTGAAGTTTAGTTATTGAGTTTAAAAATTATATTTTACTATTTTAATCAATTTTATGTTTAAACTTCAGAATGGCTTAAAATGGCCATAGAAGATGGACCATCAGTCCTTTTTCATTGTCCAGAGCCTGGATGTGACAGGACCTTAGGCGTTGGGCTAATCAAATCCATGACAAGGCCTAAGCCATTTGCTAAATATATGAGGTTTGCAGTTCAGTCATATGTCATTGATAACTGCAATCTCAAGTATTGTCAGTTTACCAAAAGTAAACTACAAGAAAGATTGTTACCTTCCAGTAGAAGGTATGGAATGATGAGCACTCAACATCAGTAATATCGTCTTTCATGACAGCTACGACATCACTGCACTGAGGAAACGGACACCTCCTGGCCACAATCACAAAGAAGTATAGATTTGCACACAAAAAGTTCAAATCAAGAATTATCATTCCCAAACACAAAATCGTAATATCCACATGAATAGATACATCCCAACCATTATTTATCGCCAGGAATTTTCAAGGGATCATTAGCCTATTGTTGCACAAAGCTGTTAAGTTGCATTGATTATGTAAACTTTACAAAATAATTTAGCTAATCAACATCTCTCTCTATTTTTTGTTGGTGTGCAGACGAACTTAATTCATGGTCTTGTCTTGTCTATTTGCTCAGCTCTTTGTTTAAAAATATATACACTTTTTTTTAGTTAGATCTGTTTTTGACTTTTTGTTAATATTTTACTAACTTCTAAGTTCTAACAAGTAACAACCATCAGCACAATCTCGGAGTAAACATATATCAGTGTTGTCTTTATTTTCATTTGTGCCATCACATTTTTATTTCTACGTATACTCATATTCATTATCGTCTACGCTTCATGAAGTAACGAGGCAAGTATCAATATTTTTATGATACTTATATTTGACCCTTACTTGCAAGTAATATAATTAACTTACTTGTTACTCGATTTGACTATTGCGGATACTTGAATTTTCAAGCCGAATATAAACCGAGTAACAGGTACAAGGCCGGTAACAAGTAATAATGTCGAGGCCTATATTTGGAGATTCTTTGCTTTGACGAATTAATAGGTACCATGTAGGAACGATTCAGAAAAATACTCAAAGTACGCCCTTCTAATTTTTAAATACTCAAAGCCAGCTTGGTGACTGCACGATGTAGCCTA
Source organism: Cardamine occulta (assembly GCA_028015245.1). Lineage (NCBI taxonomy): Eukaryota > Viridiplantae > Streptophyta > Magnoliopsida > Brassicales > Brassicaceae > Cardamine > Cardamine occulta. Next base: position 12,810,305 of record CM051390.1, read on the forward strand.
GAATTCATTTATTTACACACTTCATACGTAACTTCTTGTAGAAGAAGCTTACAAATAGATTAAACTTGCTCACTCTTGAAGCCACTCTTCACTCATAAAGCAATAGCGTCGAAGTTGCTAGGAGGGTTTAGGGTCAGATGATGAACTAAATCCATGGTTAAAGAATCTAAAACAGAAGCAAGATGAGCAAAATCTAATAATAAACCATGTCTATAAAATGCTAATTGCGTCACTGCAATATTTCATGAGAATAGATCAATAATTTCCAATGATAACTTGACATGTGGGAGAAAGCCTTGTAGATGTAAGAAGCTTCTTGTAGCTAAGTCGTCCCTCTTGGTTGGTTATATAAGAATATCTGGAACTCAGAGTCAATTTCTTGAGGATTGCTGAATTCTCAAGAAAGTATTTCACTAGTTTAATGATCCCAGTTTCAACTTCTTTCATTACGATCAGTTCTCTAATCTCAACATACTCCAGTGTCGATGTTAAACAACAAGGCACATTAGTAAGATCAATTTGCTGCTCTGGCTTACTTGTAACACCATAATCCTGCCAACAAAAAAAATGTTTCAACAATGTTCTTTAGCCAAAATCACACAGATTATTCAAAGCAAATTCTTACCAAGACGATTTTTTTCAGATTTGGACAGCTCTCAAGAAAGGCTGTCAAAAGTTGAAACGACGACCTGTAAAACATAACCTGCAAATGATATAAATTGTGGAATTTGGGAATCGGTCCAAGTTCCGAATACCAATTAACCACCTGCAAAAAGAATACATGTCAAATATTTTTCATAGAGAGTTATAATACATTAACAGAGTGTGTATTTATTTATATATATACCTCTAGAGTCCATTCGCAGATGGACATACGTCTTACAGTAGATATCCCGGTTAAAAGTTTACAGAAAATACCAAGCTTTCTTAAATCCTCTGTTTGCAAATGACTGCCATATTTAAACTTAAATCCGATCACCAACAAAGAACTCAGGTTCTTTACCACAATCCTATCAGACTGACTCTCTGATAAACTCAAGTACTCGAGTCACGGAGCATCAATCTCAACCGTAAAATTTGTATCACCTCTAGCAAATGCTAAACAACATCTTTTCAGAGTTTGACAACTCACACGAAGAAACAGCTCAAGTTTCTCATTCAAAATATCAAAAGGTCTAATAAGTTCAAGATCTTCAAGAACAGGACATCCTGAAATAAGCTTCTCCACAATCAAAGCACCATCTTTACCGTAACAAACTTTTTCTAGCTTTATTATCTTGAGACAAGGTAGAGAAACAACAACAAACTCTGGGTTCTTTAACTCCACGTTTACAAGCTTCAAAGAGACCAATGTCTTGCTCTTGTAAATGTTCTGACGCATAAAATCACCTCTGCTACAATGTAACATAGCAACATCCAAAACTTGAATTCCACCATCAATCACTCTACCGATTAACTCCATGAGTCGATCTCGATATACATAATGATATTGCTCAATCCATATCTTGAAAATTTGCAAGGGTGACCCGTGGTTTAACTCTATAAACCTCTCCATGAAACTTGCAAGGACTTGTTTGCGAGGACAGTGATAGGTGGCTAAGTCAAGTCCAGGAACACTTAACCAAAGATTTCTCCATCGAGTTGATAAAACACTTGTTTTAACGGAATCTTTCGTCGGAAGGTTTAAGAGTATCTGAGTTAGCAAAGAATCCGGCAAATCGCAGATTGTAACGCAACCCATACCTAGAGCATCACCAACAAGACATCAAAATTGAATCATAGGGCGATGAGTTTCTCAATTGAATTTATCCCAAATTCTAGGGTTCAACAAAGCCAATCAAAATCAATTACGTTAACAGGAACTACGAACTAACCGTCTCCGTTGATCTGAAGGCAGATTATTGCCGGCGATATCGTCAAGTGATCACTGATAGATAATCGTTAAATTGATCGGAGCGGTTTTTTTATTTCCGTCAATTGATCGGAGCGGTTTTAATTTCTAGATTGAAATTTTTTGGGAAAAGGTCATATTTATGTTTTATTATTGATATATATATTTTAGTTTTAATTAGAAAATGTTTACAAAATATATATATATATATATATATATATATATTAAACTCATAATACAAAAGGAGGATATACGTGAGTTTTGAAAAATAAAAAATAAAACTAAAAATTACCCTTTCTTTGTTTTTTTAAAGACTAATATTAATTTACTAAAATAGATTCAATTTTTTAATAATAATTTAAAGAGAAAATCTATATTTTAAAAATAAAATAAAAATTATTTTCAGAAAAAACAATCTTTTCTGTAGTGCAAAAAATAGTTTCGATAATTATCCTAAGTAAATTTTGAAAAAATTTCTGAAAAAAAGAAATTTGTGAATTTCTTATCCTTCCAAATTTTGAGCAAATTAGTATTTGCCTCTCCTTCTAAATTCAATTTGAAAATCTAACTTATTTCTCTTGACCATATATTTCAATGTAATTTATGTTCATCAGTGTCATATCTCTCTGTCACCACTTCTTTTCACCATTTATTCACAAAAAATCCTCAAATAATGATCTACTAACAACAAAACCCCTCAAATATCGACATCAATCAAATGAATACTCTTGAATTTTGGTTTGTAACAAAATGATGTGTATATTTTTTGAGACAAAAGAGAACCCAATTTTTGGTTATAATAACATCAGAAACGTGATGCAATTGATTGAAAATCTAAAACGATCAATTAATATAATTAAGATATTGCATCCTAAGTTGCGTAAAATGATGAATACTGATAAATTAATATACTCTCTCCATTTTTTAAAGATGATGTTTAGAAAAAAAATATTTCACAAAGATAGATATTTTGTATTTTCAATGCAAAAATAATGCAATATTTCTTACTTTGCCCCTATTAAATGCAGTTAAAGTAAAAAAAAACTAATACTTAATTAAATAATAATGATATTTTAGGTTAATATGTGTGTATAACCTTAAAAGTATATCTTTGTGGAAGGGAGAGAATATAATTTTAGGAATTAAACACATGAAATAAAAGAGAAGCACGAAGACAAATGAGTGTTTATATTTTACATGGTTTGGAGTTTTTTAAATTGATATTAGCGACTTTTGAAAATTCATGTTATTTTAAAACAAACACGACATTTTTTAAAAAAATCTTTTAAAAAAACCCCACAGGTCATTTTTTTAGCAAGCAACCATTTAAAATATTGATTAAATAATATATATTTTGGCGGAATTATAAAGAGAAATTTATTTTCACTAAACTCTCTTACTTGAGGGGTTTTCATTAATAATTTAGTTGAATATTGTATGATGCACTGACCAGTACTTAAGAGGTTTTTTATTAATAATATTATTAATATAGTTGAGGGTTTTAAAAAAGATCGGCCAATACTTGAAGGGGTTTTTCATTAAAATCTCTGATAATATTTTCTCGCGTTCGAGTTTCCGTTTGAATTCAGATTGTTTTTTTTTGGATATTTTTGTTTTAGGGGTCAAGAATCCATGTCAGGTATTTTAGAATTTTGGTTCGGATTTGGTTCGGTTCTATCTGGATTTTGGGTTTGGGTATCCAAAATATTGAAAAAACTAAAAAAAGTTAAATTTGAATAAAATTTGATTAATTTTCACAATAACTAAGAATTTTTGGTTATTTTAGGCATTCCGGTTAGTTAGATATGAAAATACATGATATTTTTGGATTTATAATTATAATTTTGGGTAAATATATTTTATTAAATCTAAATATAATTAATATTTTTGATATATAATAATAATCCCGAGTATTTTGAGTACTCATTTTTGTTTTGGATTCAGTTTTGGGATCTAGATCGGTTAGTGTATTTTATCAGTTTTGGTTTTTTTTTTTTTTTTTTTTTTTTTTTAAAGATCAGTTTCCATTCAATTCGATTCTTCCTTTCATATTTTATATTTTGGGTATTTTGTCAGTTGTGGTTTTTTTATTTTGTCAGGGAAATGTCCATTCATATTTCATACGACCCATTAGACAGAGAAAGGTTTAAACGCTGCGTTTTATATTTTATTTTCCCGGTATTATTCAGCTCTCGATTTCGCCATGGACGTAGGAAGAGAAGACACAAGCGATCTTCAGATAGACCAAGAGGTTGAAGAAGAAGATTCCATGGACGATCTCATCAGAGACAGATTTAGACTCAGCGCCATCTCTATCGCCGAAACCGAAGGTTGGGACTCTCTCTCTTTCCCTCCATTTCATTTAATCCTCAAAACTTCTGGCGAATTTGTGAATCCATTGAATGAAACGTTGTGTGGATTTTAGTTTTTGCTGATTGAATCGATTTTTATTGGATATTTGATTCAATTTCGTTGCTAAAAAATTGAAATCGATTTCTCCTTTCCCTTCTTGATTTCGAATTAGATTTTAGGGATTTTGAATTTTTAGAATTGATGATGAATCAAATTAGTAACCAAACTGCTCGAAGTTTAATTCTACAAATTTGAAATTTTAGATTCTTCCTGGAGAAGAGTTGAGTTTGAATTGGTTTAAAAATTTTGACTGAGCAGCGAAGAAGAACGGAATGGAAATAGACGGAACTGTTGTCGCATGTGTAGCAGATTTAGCTTTCAAATATGCAGGTGAGATCACTAAATTCTGAAACACCATTTGCTTATGGTTTGAAGAAGCTTCTCATTGCTACTTGGAATCTTAATTTAGCTTCTGTGGGAATGTGGATTTTGTCAATGTTTTGGAAGTAATCTTTTAGTTTGTGTTAGGATTTTTATCAGTGGTGAAGAATGGTATTATCTTTCTTAGGTCTTTATGTGTTAGTTAGCTTTTAAAGAAGCATGGAAATAGCAATAGAAAAGCAAAAGATGTAATCTCCTTTTAAGTATTTGTTTTGAAGAACCTTTTCGTTGTTACTTTCTTATGGAAACTTAGAGGATAAAATTTTCTCGAGCACTGTATGTGGTTATGTTGAGTAAAATGATTTTGGTTAATGTTAACAATGTTAACAATTCTTAGGCCTTTATGTTTTAAGTTAGCTTTTAAAGAAGCACATAGAAAAAGCAAAAGACGCGAGGAAAATAACGAAATATCCTTTACGTATCTGGTGATTTTGGTTGATGTTAGTACATGCTAAACTGTTGCAGAAGAGTCAATTCATAGTGGAGGAACTAACCAAAAAACTAGACTTGTTTTTTAGTGTTTAGTTATTGAAAATGACTCTGTTCTGAAACTTTGTTTGTTTGTTTAAATGTTATGAGTAACAGAAAATGTTGCAAAGGACCTTGAACTATTTGCTCATCATGCTGGACGCAAAGTTGTGAACATGGACGATGTTGTTCTATCTGGTATAATAAACTGTTTATTAGTGTTTTTGTTATGTTAGTGTTTTCGTTAGGTTCTGAATTTCATATCTGGTTTTGAAATTTGCAGCGCATAGGAACGATACCTTAGCTGCGTCTTTGAGGTCATTGTGCAATGAGTTAAAGGCAAAAGAACCACAATCTGAGAGGAAACGTAAGAAAGGATCAGCCAAGAAAGATGACAAAGCTAGTAGTAGTAATGATGTTCGCATCACTGATCTATAGATACAAACCTTAACGAAGAAGCTATTAAATGGCCTAGAATATATGTGGAAGTTTAAAACTTGGTTTGATTAACTTTATAAGTAGTCATCGGATTTGAAGTTTTCTCACAATTAATCACAAATAATTAGAGTTATGTCCACTCCTAACCTATATAGGTGAAGCTCGTATTTATCAAGTTCTTGCTGAGTCTTAACAGCATAAGTGTGATGCTGCAGCAACCTCTCTAAGGACATGAAGTTGTTTATGTGTTGAGATGTTTTGAATATTTTTATTTGGAACCTGGATACAGATTCTTATTAAAAATTGTTAAGCATTGCATAAGTATTCTATAGATTATTTTCGCTATATAAACAAGCTTATTTGAAAGCTATGGATAAAGATAAATTAAAATTTAATTGGAAACCAGTACAGAGTTTTGTTACTTATTTTATAAAATAGGGCTAATGCGTCTTAGTAAAAAATTGTAAAACATGAAAAAACTATGAGACTATTGAGATATGCTTTTTTTTTTCATCTAACTTGCATTATATGCTTTCATGCTAAGATAGATAGATACAAATCAAAACAAAACACCTTTTGTTTTTTACATCAATTGGATCGACAAGGCCCGATCCATGGCCTAAACCACATTTTGACGACAAATAGGACATGAACGATTATGGCGCATCCACATGATAATACAATCCTCATGAAAAATATGGGAACAATGCAACTTCATAATCTCCCTCTGACCAACCAACAACTCTTCTAAACAGATTGTGCAATCATCATGTTCTGTTTGTATTCGAAGGCTCTCAAGCTCATTAACATTGATACTTAACAAAACCATCTCTTTTACAACTTCAACTTCAGCTTCCACCAAGAAACCTTCTTTTTCTTCAAGTAGGCGACTCGTTTCTATCATGTCTTTGGAGATGTCAGGAACGATGCGGCCTTGAATCCAGCTATGAATATTTGTCTTCTTGGACAACACGCTAGCTATATATTGACAACATGTTTCTTCCTCAGCAAGGAAAAATGGTGGGATCTCGGTCTCGGATACAAGTTCTCTCTGCTTTATTTTTTGTTCAACTAGAGTTTCACGACCGCTAGGATTCCGAACAAGAAACCGCACAATTGTTTTGAACCTTAATGAAAACGATCCTAAATATTTGGAATCGACTGCTTTCATCTTAGAATCATAGTTTATAAATACATCCAATTTCGTCGAACTGGTCTCCATATGGTTATGGAGACAAACGTGAAGCCCTAATGATTAATTAGCGAAGACCAAAAATACAAGTGTTTGTGTTTGTTTCTCTTTGTATCTTGGTGATGGATGATTGCATTCTTGTTTTCAAGTTTTATTTATAGTGCTGTAGTATTTGGATTTCCAAATCCACTTAGGATGCGTATTAGTTAATAAGCGATTTTTTAAAAAGGAAATAATGATATCCTGATTAAATGAAAAAAATATATTGATTAAAAGAAAAAAGTTTTGGATTGGCTTATCTGTATGTCTAGATAAAATATAAAGGGTTGACAATGAAGAAAAATACAATAATTATCGAAAGTTTGATAAACTTAAGAGATGATTTGAGAAAGATTTATATTTATTGATGGCGCCTAAATTTATGCACAAATACAACAAAAAAAAAAAGGAAATTGTAAAAATACAGAAGAAGACAAAAGTAAGTCCAATATTTTTTTTTCATATAATATTCAATTTATTAATTATTACAACTCTCAGATTTTTTTCCCCACACGTGGAATCCATGCTCTCTCTTCTATAATGCTATTGTGAATCTGAAAATTCTGAAAATGATATTGTTAAGTTTACCGAATCTAAACAACAGCTACTTCTAAATATGTAAATGTTACATCATTATCGAAACTTTTATACAGTCAAACGAAATCTAGAGTTATGAACTATTTTTTGTAAATCGTAGATAATAAAGTAAGATTTTTTTTTTTTGGTTAACAGAATCTCTAATTTTATGTCACGTGGATTCTCTACGTTTGACACATATCTTCATATTCAAGAAACAACTTATAAGATTAAAAAAAAAATGAGGTTGGATCTTGATTCATATTTTTATTATTGAATTATTTTTTCGAATTTAATAGGATCAGGATAATGATTTTAAGGATATATCCTCATCAAATCTATGACATCGAGAGCAAACATAAAAAAAACATGAACATTTACGAGAAAAAGTGGAAGTCATTATTAACCTTCCGACTTTTACGATGCTAACCAACACGAGACTAGACATAAAACACAAGATGGCTCTATAGTTACACATGCATTTTTTTATTTATGTTTCTCTATTTATATTATTGTGATTTGGAATCTTCAACGATGATTCACGAATTTTTTTTTTTCACTCGACGTTTGGTAGTGAAGTAGCTATGTTTTATTTTTGCTATTTGTGGTCCACTTTTCTTATGGTAGACGTTTTACTAGAGTGATTTAATCTGTTTTCACTCGACGTACTTCTTCTTCTTTTTATCGGGTGATTCGAGTAGGCCAGAGGCGGATGTAGATATTGATTTTATAGGGGACATAATTAAAATTGCTTAAAGAATTGGGCATATAGTTGCAAATAATAAGGAGAAGCAAATAGTGAAAATATAAAAAATTTACACTGCATTTTTAAAATTTACCCGGACAACTGCCCCCTCTTTGCTTAAGTGGATCCGCCACTGAGTAGGGCTAAGACAATACGCAATTATTGATTGATTTAATCTGTTTTGGAACAACAATCATGTGTTGTCGGTTAAGCATGTGTTCTCCTTTTTCTGCAATATACAAGCATGTTCTTTTAGGTGTCGTGGAATAACAACCAGCAACTGTAATTTTACAAAAGAAATAAGAGGATTAACTCCTCAGAAAATAATTCTTCAAAGAGGACTCCGGCAACACCAATTTTCTTTGATAGTTTTGGTCGCTGTATTCTCAACTTCTCATACCAACGACTCTGAAATTTTTATTTTTTAAACGTGCGACCAGCAAAAGAACACGCCTTACTAAAAAATTTGTAGTTTTAGAGTCAAGTAAAAATTTGTAGTTTGGTTATTCAGGTTATAAGTAAATCTGTTAACATGAAGCCTAGCTAGAGCATATGCATCTAGTACATTCTATTACTAATTAGCAATTACAACATACTTTTTTTTTTTTTTTTATTGACAATCTAGGATTGATTGCTAGTAAAATAAAGAGTTCAGGGAAGTCGAGTAATTAGTCTAGTTCCTTGAGTTTTCGAGTAAACTATCTGATAAATTTAACAAATCTACAATCCACGTGTTGAAAAGAATCTTCAGTTAGTATAAGTGAAGATAAAATTATCTGAATCCAACTGAACATGGCAGACAAAATTATTTTTTTGACATCGTTAAACAATATATATATATATATATATATATATATATTGGTTGTACTTCGTTTTACAATTCTTTGGTTGTTGATTTATTACCATAATCTCTATTAATGTTAAGAAACTTCATAGCTAAATAAGTTTCTCAATGTTGAAACAATTGGATCCTACATGTCAATTTATGTCCAATTTTTAATTTGACGGTTTCCCCTATTTGTACAAGGGTTCAATTTTCTTTTGAGCTCCATATGTTTTAAAGCTTTCATTATACCTATTGGCTTGTTTCATAATCTATGTTTTATGTTACCTTTGATTAATGAAAATTTGTGGAAGAAAATAAAACCTGCGTGCAAATTGGTTGATTGCTTTCAAGTTTTGTTTTGTAAATTTTAACACAAAAATTAAACATTGCAATGAAGGAAAGAAATAAAATCAAAGTAACGTAACGTAAAGACTATAAAGATTTTTTAGAAAACTAATAATAATAGATCTCAATCAGTTCAAACAAAATGATTGAATGGAAGATAGATAATAATACATCTACACAGTTTTATGATTATGATTGCAAGACACTGGGGGCCAAAAAATTAAGAGAAATTTCAATCAGGTCACCACCACAATAAATCACATGCAAACATAATTTTATAGATTCTATAGGGGTCACGTGACCTACCTCACTCAGGTAGATAAGGTTTGAAATAATATTCATTGACGTGGCTTATTATGCTTGGTTGATATTTAATGATGATGTGGAAAAATAATTTACTCAAAAAAAAAAAAAAAAGGTTGCCTCTTCAGTTCATCGACTAGGCCAGTGCTCGACCATTAGACAAAGACATTAATATCCAAGAAAATGCCAATAAATAGGATAATAATTAAGAGAAATAGTATCACTTTAAGAGTCCCAGCTTTCGGGTGGTAGCAGTCATGGCCGCTTTGATAATGCAGTTTGAAGTAGAGAAGAAAAATGCATCTGAAAATGCTAACGTGACCGTCAAGCAAGAAGATGAACAACAACGGAGATCTTATCCGACGTCGTTTAGGGAAGAGAGGGACACATTTGGGCCGATCCAAGTTCCTTCCAATAAGTTCAGGATCTGATCTTTACTAAAATGTTTTTTTTTTGGATAAAACTTTAAATTATTTCTCGATTTGTACGTGTCATCCTGAATCATTTACAAAGAAGTTGTATTCTTTGGTTTCTCAACAATTTCTCAATTTGTGCGTGTCATCCTGGATCGTTTACCAAAACGTTTTGGTCATGCTTGAAAACATTTTTACATTGTTATTGTTGTTATGTTAGATTATGGGGAGCTCAGACGCAGAGATCGCTTCAAAACTTTGATATAGGCGGTGAGCGCGAGCGAATGCCCGAACCTATCGTCCGTGCTTTCGGTGTCTTGAAGAAATGTGCTGCCAAGGTTTTGTCAATAAAGTCTCTATGTAAATTTAATGCTTTCTCTCGTTTTGGTTCGTGAGCTCACGTTTATGTTTTTAGGTCAACATGGAGTATGGTCTTGACCCAAAGATTGGGGAAGCTATAATGCAAGCTGCACAAGAAGTAGCAGAGGGAAAGCTCAATGATCATTTTCCTCTTGTTGTATGGCAAACTGGTAGTGGCACTCAGAGTAATATGAATGCTAATGAGGTAATTTTTGTGCAATCTTGAAGATATGCTTCGTAGGATCTCACTGTTTGGTGGTACCAGTGACAGGGGTGGATCCAATATTGTGCAAAAAACGTGCTGTCCTGATACATATTTTGTCGTTAAAAACACAATAAATAACAACGTAGATTTGTTTGACAAAAAAAATAAAAATTAACAACGTTTGACGACTTCAGTTTTTTTTAACCGCACTATCTAGTGTTGTATTTGACTGGTTATATATGGATATTCCTTGTAATGTGAAAATAAAACCAAATATATATATATTCCATGAACAAATATCGAATATATACAAAAAGATTGAACAGATAAATTTAAATACTAAACTACTTTTTTTTTGAAAAGCATTTAATTTTCCTATGCTAAATTTGTTTTATATTTCAAAAAGTAAAATTGTTTACCAATTATCTTAAAGAGAATAGATATAGATATATAGCCTATAGGTTATAGACTAACTAATCTTAACCAAAGGTATAAAACTCATTGGCAAAACTTAGAAATAGAAACAAAAAAATATCTTCTTTTGGCATGCATGGACTATAACTCTTTGTTTTGTTGTTTTTATTTATCCAAATGAAGTTTATAAAATAAATGCAGATATATTTATTGTCAAACTATAGTCTCATACCAAGTATATAGTACCGAACGAGCACTCTTCAACTAGAGTATCATTTCATCAAAAATAATTGTCTAAAATTATAATTAATACCAACAATCTTTTGTTATTATTTCTAAATTTTTTGTGTCAAATATTAGAGAAATACTAATTACAAATTAGTTTATTAGTTTTTGATATCTAAACAAGTAATTCTACCTTTTAAAACGTTTTATATCATATTTCATATAGAATGCCACCTCATCAAATATTTATTTGTTTAATATTTGGTTCTTAAATTAATAATAAAATAAAATTAATTAATTTTTGAAAAATCGAAACAAGAAAACAAAATGTTAGTTTGGAATTGTTCAATACCCCGAATGTTTAATAATACACAAATGTTAACATTTAAATCTATTTATTTTTTATACGCTTCTTTAACTTATCTAAGCTACAAGCTATATATATATATATATATGATATATTTTTTCTGCAAAAATTATTTTGATATTTATGTTTGATCGATATTATATACTGAAACAAAATTGTATTTTCAAATCATCAATAACGTTTTCTTAAATAAACTACATATCTGAGTAAAAATAAACAAAAAATAAAATAAACTACATATCAGTATATCACGTAGAAATGAATTAATGAACCTTACCTATATATAGTTGATATATATATATATAGAAAATAGAAAATAGTTCACAAATATATATAGTTATATATATTCTTTCAAACCCCACAGATACCTCTTGCTAAATGAACTAATACAAGAAAAAGAAAATTAACAAAAAGTAATGAAATAAAATTATTGGGGGCATACGCGATTAAGCCATTTTAGCAGAGCCTAAGACTTAGAATGTATTGCAAATAACTTTTATGTATTTAATCGGTACTCATAACTGTAAACGTGTGTTCGCCATTGGGTTGTTACTAGAGAAAGCTTTGTGAGGTAACAAAATCGTTGTCTTTTTGCTCTTCACAGGTCATTGCAAATAGAGCAGCTGAGATTCTTGGTCACAAACGTGGTGAAAGGTTTGTGCACCCAAATGACCATGTGAACAGATCACAATCTTCTAATGATACTTTTCCCACTGTAAGCTTTGGTTTAACACTCCCATTACCAACAATTCTGCATGTTTAAAGTTTCTTAAATTCTTTTTCTTTCCCATATGTATGTTCATTGCTCTATCAAGTACTAATTAACGGTCGTATATTGTTTTGGTTTTCTCTAGGTCATGCACATTGCAGCTGCAACTGAGATTACTTCGAGGTTGATTCCTAGTTTGAAAACTTTGCATAGAACTTTGGAATCTAAGGTCTGACCCTTTTTTCGCTCTTTCTCAAGTAACACACTTGATCTAGTCGCTAAATTGCAATACACTACTAATTTAACATGAAACTCTGCTCTGACCTAAATAGTGTCATGAAACAATCTACGATCTCATTTCAGTGTGGTACTAATTATATTTGAGAATGGTTTTGTAAAAATGTAACAATTTTGCTTTTAAAGAAGATTTTCTAACCATGTCACTTTTTTTATATATAATCCACCTTTTCCAAACCAACATAACACATTTATTTGTTGCATATGTACTCATGCTTCTTGGTATATATGCTCTGTATTCTAACATTTTTTAAATTTAAATCATCTCGACAGTCCTTTGAGTTCAAAGATATTGTGAAAATTGGAAGAACTCACACTCAAGATGCTACACCTTTGACGCTTGGACAAGAATTTAGCGGCTATGCTACTCAAGTATAAGTTGTTTGTTTTACAAAATTTTGTTTGTGTAACAATTCACATATATATGCCATCTAAAGTCACTTAAAATTTTCTACTCTCATAATTACAGGTTAAGTATGGAATTCATAGAGTTACTTGCACTCTATCCCGCCTCTATCAGGTTTGGAAATAATATATTTGGAGGATCCGATTTCTAGAACTTCTTCAGTTTTTTATTGAGCTATAACTTACAAGATAAGTTTGTGGTTAGCTTGCGCAAGGGGGTACTGCTGTTGGGACAGGATTAAACACTAAGAAAGGGTACATATATCTCACTTCTAAGTTTATTTTCATCCCAAGTTCATCTCCTCTTATAGTCCACTATTGGTAAAAAAAGTAATATATGTACAGATTTGATGTAAAGATAGCTGATGCAGTGGCTAAAGAAACAAACTTGCCATTTGTTACTGCTGAAAATAAGTTTGAAGCTTTGGTTAGTCTCTAAAACCTCCATATCATCATCATCATCATCATCATCATCATCACTGCCAACACAAGATGCTTCTTAACAGTTGATATATTTTTTAAAAAAATTAGGCTGCACATGATGCTTGTGTAGAAACCAGTGGATCACTTAACACAATTGCCACATCGTTGATGAAGATTGCAAATGATATACGTTTTCTTGGAAGGTATATATGTATCAAATATATTTTCTTTCTTTCTTCAAGATGTATTATGTTCTTATGTTTTAACATTTCTTCATATAGTGGTCCAAGATGTGGTCTTGGTGAACTTGCTCTGCCTGAAAATGAGCCAGGAAGCAGTATTATGCCTGTATGAATGAAATTTTCCTTTGTTCTTATATCAATTTTCTCTATCCATACTTTCTCATTTTCATTAATTAACTATTTCTTTCTTTCTTTCCCTTTCAGGGAAAAGTAAATCCTACACAGTGTGAAGCTTTGACTATGGTTTGTGCTCAAGTAAGTTCCATTTTTTACTTGAAACCATTTTCACATTTTTTACTAACATATGATTCTAAATTTCTAAGGTTGTATAATTCATGAATCTTTGGTTTGTGTATTGTACGTAGGTTATGGGAAACCATGTAGTTGTAACAGTTGGCGGATCAAATGGTCATTTCGAATTGAATGTATTCAAGCCAGTGATTGCAAGCGCTCTCTTGCATGTATGTTAATAGCTTCCATTGTGAATACGTTTCTTTTGTTCTATATAAATATAGGGCCATTGTTTAAAATTGACCTTTTCTGAAATTTATTTCCAAACAATAACCTCTGTGAATGATTTTTTTCAACTAGAGGGGATCTTGCTTAAAACTAAATTTATGAAAAAGTCTATTTTCGGGTATTTTCCCATAAAAAAATATGTCAATCTTAACCATTATTTGATTTTGCGTATTTGATAGTCCATCAGATTGATAGCAGATGCTTCAGCTTCGTTTGAGAAAAATTGTGCGAGAGGCATTGAAGCTAATAGAGAAAGGATTTCAAAGTTATTGCATGAGGTAAGCTTCTTCTTGTTTATTGGTCTTAAATTTTTCCATGTGAGGAAATTATCTATATGAACTGATTCTTTGTTTTTTTTCAATGTATATACTTGTAGTCTCTTATGCTTGTGACATCATTGAATCCTGTAAGTATTTGATGTTATGATCCATTTTCCCATTATGATTATAAATGCATTTACCTCGATAAGTTTTCGAATCCTTGTCTCTTTTACTAGAAAATCGGCTATGACAATGCTGCCAAAGTTGCGAAGAGAGCTCATAAAGAAGGATGTACATTGAAGGTAAACAACAAACTATTATTTAACGGTTCATCACAAAATAAATCAGACTTAAAACACAATTGACATTGATTTGCAGCAAGATAAAACATGTTCTTGGGAAAAAAAAGAAAAAGAAAAGAAAAGATGTTATTGTTTTGATCATGCAGATCATAAATAAGTATATAATACAATAATCATGTCATGGAAATATATTTAAGATCCTTAAATCTCGTTTAAATTTATTCAGGACGCAGCTTTGAGGTTAGGTGTTCTTACTGCGGAAGAGTTTGATACTCTTGTTGTTCCAGAGAAGATGATTGGTCCCTCCCATTAGAGTTATTATGGAGCCAAAGCTTCTTCTATTGCCAAGCAATGTGTGGGGTTTTCATCAAGTTTTGTTTACTTTTTTTTTTAATTGTTGTAATAATTTGTTGTATGTATGGATGTGAGTTTTTGAATATGTGTGAAGTCATGTGGTTATGATACGGCACTTTTACTTCAAGTTTGTCATATACATAAGTTTGATAAATTAAATGTATACGAAAATATCAAATACTGTTGTTTGGGATAATTAAATAATACTTTGATTATATGTGTCATACTAGTAGAAAATAAAATCAATTATGGTTCTTGAAAAGCAAGAAGTTAAGAAGTAAGAAACCAAATTAGGTTCACTACGACATCCGGTGAATGATATGTTCATTTGACTGTCTTTCAAAGGTTGTTATTAACACGGCCAAGGCCAATACAGTATCCACAAGAAAAAAAAAAGGTTTATTTTTAAAATAAGAAGTCGGTTTCAATATTCGTCCATGTGTTTCATGATTACAAGTCAAATTATTTAAAATCACCGATACCGATAAAAAACCAAGGATCATCCGAATAATACCAATAAATATACCATTCTCAAATATGTTCATGTAACATAGAGGCACCAAATGATCACCATTATTTTCTCTATATTACAGCTTTTATATCAATGATTATTTTCTCGGTAAAAGTTCTGTATATAGCAATGCAAAACACACATAATAACCATATTCAAAAATTTCACACTTATAATTTAAAAAAAATATTTCAAATATTATCCTTTTAAAATTTTTTTAAATCAAACCATAAAACCAGAAAAGCTAAAATTTAATTATATTTTTTACCACATTGCCACAAAACTATCTTTTGCAATCCAACACAATAATTTGGGATTTTCCCTCTTCTAGTCTCCGGAAGTTTTTTAAATTGCTCAAATAACATGACCCTACTAATTTTCTCTTACTTTGAATCTTACTTGTTTTTTATTTTTATTTATTTATTTATTTTATTTTTTAAAAAACTTTCTCACTTTCTTACTTTAGTTTCTTTCCATCCCATTTATAAAAGAAAAACTAGATTCTAAAAATACTTTCTTACTTTAATATTCGTAACTAAAACATTAAAAATTTTAATATATTAAATTATTAATATAATAAAACGAAAAAATATATTTAAATATGATTTAATTGAACTAGGAATTAAAAACCGACAAAATGAATATTTAACTGAACATAATAGGCCAAAGCCCAAATGTAAAAGCCCATAAAAAATCTCTCCCTTGATGAAATTAGCCAGTAACGCAGTCTTCGTCAGTGAAGAAACGAAACGATTAGCTCAGAAAGAAAAGAAGCAATCAGAGACATCACAAGTCGGCGACCATGGAGAACGGAGATATTCCTGAGAACGCTAACGAACGTAAGAAAAATCAATCCTTTTCCTTCAGTTTCTTATCAGCTCATACTCTCTTCTTCAGTTTTGCTGAAATTTCCTTTTTTGTTTATCTTGGTTTAACCTAATTGCTTCGTGTGTTGTGTTGATGGTGAATAGATTGCCCAGGTCCTCAATCAGAATCTGCTGGAAAGTCAGATTCTTGCGCTGGTTGTCCTAATCAAGAAGTGTGTGCCACTGCCCCTAAAGGACCTGACCCAGGTTCGATGCACTTTGAATTTCTTGTTTTTAGGTTTTTGAATTCGATTCATACTAGGGAAATAGGATTGCATCCCAAAAGTTGGATTTGTTTGTTCAAAATCTCTGATTTTTGAAGATTCTTCTAGTTTCTTGTTTTGCTAAATCAAGACAATTACATGTGTTTTGTATCTTTACATCATATATGATTGTTTGCTTCTGAATCTGTTTGTTATTTGGAGTCTTTAGATTTGTTTGCTTTGGAACTATAGAAAATATCTACAAAACATCATCTTGAACCTAGTTTTTTGGTAAAGTTCAGAACTTTTGAATCATTCTAAAATCGGATGGTTAAGAACTCTATGAGCTCTATTTGCACTTGTGGCTTCCATTTACTGTTGCTCCATATTGTTCTGCTGAGAGTAACACAACGTGAGGATTAGAAGATTGAGTTTTTTGTATTGCTAATGTTGATTTAACCTTTATATGTGTTTGACTCATAGATTTACTTGGTTACTAATTGAAGTTATGTGTTGCTATTTAGGCTTACATTATTTGTTTTTCTTTTAGATTTGGTTGCCATAGCAGAGAGAATGAGTACTGTTAAGCACAAGATTCTGGTTTTGTCTGGGAAAGGCGGAGTTGGTAAGAGCACATTCTCAGCTCAGCTTTCGTTTGCCTTGGCGGGTATGGACCATCAAGTAGGCTTGATGGATATAGATATATGTGGCCCAAGTATCCCAAAAATGTTAGGACTTGAAGGGCAAGAGATTCACCAAAGTAACTTTGGATGGTCCCCGGTTTATGTAGAAGACAACCTTGGTGTTATGTCCATAGGTTTCATGCTCCCTAACTCTGATGATGCTGTGATCTGGAGAGGTCCACGCAAGAACGGTCTTATCAAACAGTTTTTGAAAGATGTCAACTGGGGAGAGATCGATTACCTTGTCGTTGATGCCCCACCAGGAACCTCAGATGAACACATCTCTATTGTCCAGTACCTTTTACCCACTGGAATCGACGGTGCCATCATTGTCACGACTCCGCAGGAAGTCTCTTTGATTGATGTTAGAAAAGAAGTGAGCTTTTGCAAGAAAGTTGGAGTTCCAGTGCTAGGAGTAGTAGAAAACATGAGCGGTTTGTCTCAACCGTTAAAGGATGTTAAATTCATGAAACTGCTGACAGAGACTGGCTCCTCCATTGACGTGACTAAAGACGTAATCTCTTGCTTAAGAGAAAATGCACCTGAGCTTCTCAACGTTGTGGCTTGCAGCGAAGTGTTTGACAGCAGCGCAGGCGGTGCAGAGAGAATGTGTAAGGAAATGGGAGTACCGTTTCTTGGGAAAGTTCCTTTGGATCCACAGCTTTGCAAAGCAGCTGAACAAGGTAAGTCATGCTTTGAGGACAACAAGTGTTCTGTCAGTGCACCCGCTCTTAAAAGCATCATACAAAAAGTCGTTCCTTCGACAATGAAGACGGAGTGAAGAAGAAGGAACTCACTAAACACTTTTGTTAGATCTGTGAACACAATGAATTTTCATACAAAGTTGAGATCTTTATCTTTTTCTTTAAAAATTATAGGCTGTTTGTGTAAGTTATACATATTGTTTCACATGTGGAATAATATTTTTATGACATATGATTGTGTTTTGTAGTGATGCCAGTCTCGTAAAGAACAAATTCTTGTTATCTCATCAGTAGCAAATTTTAGTTTATGGATACAAATTGACAATCTCTGAGAAGATAGGTGTATGAAATTTGTATTCATTTCATCGTTTACAATTAGCCAAATCAAAACTAAGACATAACCTTCCATCACAGTGATTGATTTGCCTCTAAGCAGAACCCTCTGCTTCATTGTCTTAATGAACCTTCACTGTTCCGCCTCTGCTTAAAGCCTAAACCCATTTTAGAACAACCAAATCTTTCCTGAGGAAACTACTACTCATCACTACAAAATTTGTTTCAAAAGTCTGTATGGAGAGGAGAGAAAGAGAGTATGGTAGCTAGGCTACGAAATCACACTTGTTCATCTTGAGGTTCCAGTAATGTGCTAAGGCACAATGTGCACTTCCAAAAACCGCTGCTATGCGCAAATATGCTTATTGCCTTGAGAATCTCAGTATCTGCATCAACTATGAATCAGAGGTAATCTTTTAGATTTGATCAGAGTGTTGAAGAGGATTAAATCTCAGAGGTGGTGAAACTAAGACTAATAATGTTTTCTGCTTCTACAGGCACCAGACCAGGTCAAGAAGCATTTCGGAGAAGCTTTTATGAAACTGAGCTTAGCTTCTTCAAAAATCTTACGAGAATTAGTTGATATGATGAAGAACACGAGAAAATTCATCCAAGATGGATTTCCTTAAAAACTGCAGTACAAGAGCTTCAAGAAACCTTAAAAACTGTTCCAATTGAAACAAACAAACCTGAAGAAGAAGTTCCATCTGAAGAGGACAACAAAGGAGACAGTGAAGACATATTGCCGGCGAGAGAGTTTAACCCTTCAGCCCTTCCCTTCCTCCTCCATTCAGCGGGGCCTCTCTATCTTTAACCTCCATAGACTCACCAGATCCTCTTTTACTCCTCTTCGTGCTCAAAAGGTTTTATCTTTCTTCCAATTCCAACACTTTCATATCTACATAAGCCTCAGAATACGTACATCTTTCTTATTCTATAGTTTTGCAATATCCAAAAATCTTAACTTCAATCTATATTCGAGATGGGTATCAATAGCTTTCATCAACTTCAGGAGTATTCCCAAATTCAGATAAAAAAAAATGTCAGAAATCAAATGATAGGTAGGTAGGTTCATTGTTGTTACTT